>JANSVB020000016.1:117964-131248 GCA_025504935.2 Erythroxylum haughtii
GTTCGCAAAACTCACCCAAAATTTGCAATTATTTTTCAGGACCCAGAAAAATACCCCGTTAGGCAACGGGCGTATAGTAACCACATGCGAGTGAGAAAAGAGGTCGGAATCAATTCGCGTCTGCATTAGAGTTTAATAAAAATTGTACTTTCTGAATTTTATGTACAAATGAATAGGTTATGTTGTAAAGTCAACAAACTGAATGTAATTGTATTTACAAAGGCCCCCCATGGTCATTGAACTCACTGATGATTATTTATGTAAATTGTTTTTCGCATAATATAAAAAGTATGTGTATGTTTCAAAAAAATTTATACTGATTTTGGACTGAGTAATGTAGCACGCCACCCTCACAGGGCACGGACTTGGATATCACCATCGATGTCGGGTTCGGGTCATGCGGGAGTCGGGTGTTACAGTTGTGTTAGTTACTTTGTACAACAAAAGTCCAATTGCTTGTTTAACAATAACCAAGAAGGAAGTAACTGATGATAAAAAAGTGAGCAAATCCAAAAATTTTGAGAAAAACACAAGCAAATCAACTTAAATTTTGATCTCAGATTATGACAGTGATGATAGTGGTTCAGATGATAAAAAGGAGAATATTTATGAAGCTTAGGAATTAATGTATGTAAAATGGGTGCAAACATGTAAGAAGAATGAAAAGTTGAATGAAGAAAACTTATCTATGATGAAAATTTTTCGTGGCTTAGAGAAGAAATTGATGTCGACACTAGCTAAACTTGATGAAACAAAACTAAAATTGGACAATACTAAAAAAGGTTTTAAAATGTTAAATGGTGGCATAGAGAAGTTAGAAAAATTGTTAAAATATAGTAAGATAAAGGAGATCTTCAAGGCACTGGCTACAAAGGTGAATGTTTTAAGGAGAATGATAAGAAAATTTGATAAGTTGTTATTTTTATGCTAACTTTGGATATAAATTTCTTCCATGTGTTGAAATTTTTATTTAAAATTAATGAACCTGTTTCTTAATTGTTTTCAGATGATTTTCAACATATGGGAGATGAATTTGAATTAAAAAGATGCAAGGAAAGCAATGACAATTCAAATTCTCAATACACTTAGGATTTTTATTATTTTGGGAATCAAGTTGTCTTTTATGTGGGGATTTGCAGCCTGATTATATGAGAAGTGTATCTGAGAAAGATAATGATAAGAGGGAGGAGAAGACCTTTCGAAACACATCATCTTTTTAACTTTTTGTTTGCTGTTTTCTGGTTTTGGGAGTTTTTGGACTTTTCTAGAAAAATTACAGAGATGGAGATAATATGTCCTGCTACTTTTTTGTTGAGTTTTACCTCTGTTATGAGTAGCTAAATCTTTCTTCTTGGTTGAAGGGAACCACATTATCATCTAGTATGTGTGAGATTTTATGAATAATGTTTACTTTATTGATGAATATTAAGTGTCTTTTGTATTGCTTTTTATGATTGAATTGATTGATCTCTAGGGTGCGTAACTAAGAATTGATTGATTTAATTTACAATCAGATTAGTGGGATTTGACGTTCAATTTTGCTAATCCAAAGTGCTAATTAGGATTACCATCTTTATGTTAGAGATTGGAAATTCTAAGAAAGATACTTATCGTAGGTGTATTATGTTACTCATTGGTTCTCTTAGTTTTTAAAGCTATTAATTAATCAAACTTAAGATCATATCTAAGTTGTTGGTTAATAAGAGTGATCAGAATACAAGTTTCTATTCATTTAATCTTAATAGACAACATCACTCAAAAAGTATTTGTTAATGGACTTAATTTTATATCGATGATCTATATTAGTTTGATAACGTAGATGACCCGAAACTAAGGTTTGTCATCAATTTTTCAAATCTGATTATTTTTATTTATTTCCAATTTTGTCGTTTTTAATGTCTAAAAATCACGTTAATTGTGAAACATTTACCCAATAGATTCCTTGTGAGAACGATCTTAACTCTTCACTAACTACATATTTTATTATTAGAGTTGGTATTAATTTGGTTGTAGGCGACATCATTACCAAAAATAATGTGTTTAGATCTGTCCAAGAAGAAATTATGAAGAAAAATTCGAGATTTGTTCCTACATGTCATTTTTCCGGAGTTATCAGACATATAAGACCAAGATGTTACAAGTTACTATAGATGTTGTTTCAAAGAACCCAAAATCGAAGGAGCATTCATTCCTCACATAATTTCCAGCAGCAGTCCATAGTTTCGAAGCACATTTGGGTTTAAAAAAGTTAATTGCAAGCTCTTGTAGCTCTTAAATCTATGAAGGCAACTTCACATAATAGTTGGTATTTTGACAGTGGATGTTCAAATATGACAGGAGAGAAGAGTTACTTGTCTAAGTATCAAAGTTGTGTGGATGGACATATGACATTTGGAGATGGAAAGAAGGCTTCAGTAGTTGGTAGAGGGGCATTAAACATGGATGGACTACCACATCTAAAAAACGTACTTCATGTCAATGGATTAAAAACCAATTTGGTAAGTATAAGCCAACTTTGTGATGATGATTTATTAGTTAAATTTACAAGTGGTGAATGCAGAGTGCTAACTGAGCAAAGAGGATGCATTGTGAGTAGTAAATGATTAGCAGACAATTGCTATATGCTATGGGTCACCAATACTCGCAATTCAGCCTCTTATGAGAATGATATAAAACTATAGCATCAAAGGCTTGGCTATATCAACTATAAGCTCATTAGCAAGTTAAAGAAATTGGAAACAGTGAAAGGTTTACCCTCAATGAACAAAGAAGACAAATCATTATGTAATGCATGTCAAATGGGTAAGAAAATTAAAGTGCCACATAAAAAGGTTAGATATGTTTCTGAAGTAAATCACTTGTTAATATAAAAATAACGTAAAATATGTAAAATACACAAGAAGGGGGGTTGAATTATGTAAAATCTTCAAAGATACTATTCTTTAGAAATTTCTTGAATTTCTTTACAAAATTCAGATGATCACAAAACAATTCACTTAAGTTGATGAGAAATGCAATCGCAAAAATTATTATCTACTCTTCTAACAACTAGAAGATTAAAAGATAAGGGATAGAGAGTAGACGCCATGATTTTATAACGATTCACCCTTAACCTTGGACTGTGTCCAGTCCTCAAAGTTTGTCTGAGATTTCACTATACTCTTCAACTTTACAAGTATTCTTTCTACACTTGCAGAGCCTCTTCAGATCTCTCTCACAAAGTATTCTTTATCTGCTTTCTTGGCCTTTTTAGGTTCTAGCCTTTCTTTCTCTTAGAAAGATATTGTTTGAGCTTCACGTTATAGATGTATTAGCTCTCTTTCTTTTGCACTTGAACACAAAGCTTCTCTAAGTATTGTAAAATTAGATTTTTTCTCTTGTAAAAATGCTATTTTTTGTTTACGACTATACCTAGTATTTATAGCCTAAATCTTCAACTGTCTTCTTGAGAATTTGCTTCTTGAATCTTCTAGAAACCATTATTAGTTGAGTCCTGTAACTAACTCCAACTAACTAACTGACTGATGTTCTAAAATAGTTTCCATTTGCATCGTCTGGTACTATGCTTCTTCTGGTGTTGTTTCGTCTAGTATCGCGCTTCTTCTGGTGTCGCACTTCTTCTGGTATCGTGCTTCTTCTAATGTCGTGCTTCTTCTAGTTGACGTGTATCTTCTTATGTTGACTTTTTGTAGTTTGACAGTCTTAAGTCGTCCGTCTTGAGTTTTAAATATCTTTTGGGTTTGACCATGTACCTTTTGGATTTGACCTTTTATATCTTCTAGTTCTATATCTTCTGGTTTTGACTTTCTATATCTTCTGGTTCTATATCTTCTGGTGTTGACTTTTTATATCTTCTCGTTTTGACTTTGTATCATTTAAATTTTCTGCACACTTAACAAACTTATCAAAACAATTCACACACTTCTAAGATTATTATTATTTTATTGTCATCAAAATTAATAGAAGTGAAGTCTTCTTAACTTAACACTTCTATCACCCCATGCGACTTTATTCCAGAGCAAACAACATGAAATTCCTTTAGGTGTTTATGTAGATCTTCACCTGCAAGACCATGAAAAATGACCAAAAAGTGAATCAAACTAGATTTCAATTCAAATTTATCTCACTGTTTGGAAATCATATGCATAAGGGTTGTTCATTCAAATTTAGTGTCACTAACTCCCTCAATGTTCTAGTGTTAGGATTTTCCATCTTTACTTTAACTTCTTGGAAATTAGAATCTTCACCAATTGTTATATCTATCTCAACTTTCATTTATGGAGGTGAATGATTGCTTCCTTGCTAAATGACAGTTTCCTTGCTTAGTCTCTTTTCTTAAAAGATGCATTGTCTTCTCAATTTTAGGATTATATTGCCATTAACTTGTCTAAGAAGAAAGAGTTATACAAGACAAGAGATTAACAATAAACTGTAAAATAATGCAAAAAAAAAAACTAAGAAACTAAAATAGTTCCCTAATAATGGAATAAAAATTTTGATATGGTTATCGAAGCTCTACAAATTAATTCTGATTCTTTAAACTCTTGTAGTAGTCATGGAAGTATGATGAATCCCAAGATAACTAAAAACTAGTTTCTTAATTTTAATTTACAAAAAAATAAGGGTTTATGATTAATTAACTAATTTACTAAAATTAACAAGAAAATAAAATAAATCAATTGAATATAAAAGTAAGAACTTCAAGAGTACTTAACTCTGACTCAAGGAAAATATCTCATCTAATTATATCATTGATCATTGGTCTAAAAAGAATAATTTTCACAATTCAAGCAGTTAGTCAGAAACATATTAGGATAGCTATAACAAGTCTCAAATTTTTCTAAATTTATTAATTCAAACCAAGTATTCAAACTAAAACTTACCATTAATTGATTGGGTATGATAACATTCCATATCAATTAAATGATAGCAATAAGTTTCGTAAAAATGACTAAACCCTAAATTAAATAATTGAGATAGCTATAACTATTCAGCTTAGTTTTCTTGTTTCTCATAAGTTAAGTATACAAATTCATAAATAACCTCTTTTCTACTTGTACTAATCATTTATAAAAATTATGAATCACCGAATTCATGGATAGCTATAGAATAATCAACATCAAACTAATATGTCAGAGTAATCAATGTTAATTATTTATGAAATATAAGAACACAAAATAAGAAATACTTGAAGTAAAATAAGAATATAAGTTTAAAACAGAACTTCACAAGGTTACAATAACAGTTTTGAATTCCCTTAAATTAGAATATTTGCATTTAGTCATAAAAGACTTTAGTTCCAACACTACAAAATAGAAGAAAAGAAGAAATATTAAGAGAAACTAATAAGAAACAAAAGAGAAGGTGGTAGACGTGTTTTTCTCCTAGTTCCCACTCAAAACGTAGTCTACTTCTATTTTGCAAAGGTTCCTGTCTAAAAAATCCAAATACTTATATAATAGGCATGGAAGGAAGTTTCCTAATTGAATTCCAACTCTTGAAATGAATATGACGTTAGGCGTGATCTCACCTTATCCACTACAGTAATATGTCAACTTTTTCCAAAATTCATGATTTTAACCAATAATATCCCAATTTGATACAATCTCCACTTGTCATCTCCTAAAACAAAACAAACAGTAATTTTCCTATTTACGCACCAAAATATGGCCAAAACAAAAAGATATATTTTCAATTAACATAACCAAATAATATCTTATCACTCAATTGGTGTTTTAGGAACAACCTTGGTTAGAACTTAGTTTAATATGTACACAGTCATTTTAACATCTTCAATCTATAAGAACTTAAGAAGCTTAGAGCTAGCCAACATGCTTTGCACCATCTCTAATAATGTTTAGTTTCTTCTTTCAACTACACTATTATGGTCGAGAAAACTAGGCATGGTGAGCAATAATAACTTACGCTGCTATAAACTTAGCAAAAGGACCTAATGCTTGTCTATCTTTTCTATACTTTTGCCTTGAAAACCTTAAAAGCATCTAGTGCTTCACTCCTAAGTTCAAGGAAACAAAGATACATATATCGTGAGTAGTCATCAATGAAGGTGATGAAGCACCTTTGATGATATTAGTCCATATTCGAAAAACAAGTGTAACTCTTTTTAACACCTCTCTTTTTATTCCATACAAGTGTTTGTAAAATCTACAGCATCAAATATTCCATTATTTACTAATCAGTCCTTTTAATAGAGATATCTCCAAATCTCAAATGGTACAAAATAGAGGAATCTTTATTCATAACATATCTTTTAATGCCAACACTATCATTAAGATGCAATGAATAAACTACTTCTAAAAGGTCTTTTCTAATACTAAAACAAAGTCACCACAATCCGCATGTCCTAACAACTTTCACACGTGAACTAATCTTGTTGCTTGAATAGATATACCAATCACTTACTACTAGCTTTCCTAGATTTTCCAAATCCTACAAGGAGTTTATAACATGGATTGTAAAACTAGAATCAATCTACTAAGTATTATGAAAAATATCAACCATATTGGACTTGTAATAAATAAGAGAAAGTTGATTACCCTTGTTTTTAAAACAAGCCTAAAATTTGGGATAGTCATTTTTCCTGTGTCCCTTCTTTTTGCAAAAGAAACACTTGGACTCCTTTTCTATTTTATCATAGAGAAGTATCTTTATATTTCCCTTTCTTTGGATTGATCCTTATTCTTTATCTGAGGAGCCAGATGCACATATTCCTTAACCACCATAAACAACCTTCCTTCCTTTTACACACACATACTCATCAACTCATTAATTGATGACTTATCCTTATATATGTATTAAGAGAATTTGAAAGGTTCGTATTAAGGTGACAAGGTATATAAAATGTAGTGCACAAAGAAAAACTCAAACATATCAACTTCAATTGCCTTCAACTAGCCACAATATCCCATATTTGTATAACGTACTCATGCATACCTCTAATACCTATGAGCTTTTGAGATGAGAATCTTATAATCAGGGTATTAGCAAGTGCCTTGCCTAAAGGCAAGAACTGCTCATCTATAGCCTTTAACAAAGCACAAACATTATCATGTCGATCAACTGAACCCTGAATACTAACCAAGATCTTAGTCTTTATAAACATTACAATAAAGCGATTAGATTGCTCCCACTTTTCATAAAGATCAAACTTATCTAAAAGGCTAGTTTCAGTAATAAAAGCTAGTTCATCCTTCCTAATAACATAATTAATATCCATCCACCCTGAGTGAAGAAGAATTTTCTCCTTCCAAATTTTATAGTTATCATCTTTTAACTTAAGAACGTCATATTTCATATCAGAAAAAAAATCACAAGTTGAATAATTGCAAAATAATTATAAACATACTTATGTCACAAAATTAAGACAAACAAGCATAATCATGCTTTAACAATATAAATCATGTGATAAAATGAATCAACAAAAATAATTGCTTATGGGCTAAATTTCTAACTCAAATGATTCATATGCATTTATGTTGAAACAATCAAATTACATTCCATTCCTTAATCACTGAGGGTAAATTAAGAAATATAACATGATTTTCTATATCAATAGCCATACAAATGCAATGAAATTGACGTGGGATGATCTTATTGCTCTAGATATGAACAATTATAAACTAATGCCTTTTTTACTATATGTGACCTTAAAGTTCTCAATGCATAAGATTAATTCAAGATGATGTAATCTTTAATTAACGGGACGCAAGTCAATAGGCATTAAACTTCATAAATCAATTGATTCAAATGCATATAACAACTCCATGATTTATACACATAAAAACATTTTTATAATTGAAGAACAAATTTAAAACATGCTTCGAATATCAATTTACAAATCATTAATGATAGGTCGAGCATACAAATCAAAATTTCCCAAAGAAGACCAAACATCGAATTATACCTAGGTAAAGGCAAAAATCATGCTCTAATACAAAATGTTCGGAAAAATTAATCACTGATTCCCTAAAATTGAAAACAAACTTAATTTAAGTATAATGTATATAAGAAACTCAATATATTTGTTAGACTTAGTGCAGAACTGAAAATTGAAGGAGATTAACCTCCGACCGTTGATGTAGTTATCAAATTGCAATATGAGCCTTAAATTTTGTAGAAAACCCACAAAAATCTGATTTTGAATGATGTAAAAGCAAGCTTAATGATTGGATTCCTCTAAACTCTTAGCAACCTAACTTGACAGAATATTATCCTTACGAATGAGCAAAACAATGAAAAATGTTGATTAGAAAAACATTCGTCAATGCCTTTATTAAATGACATTTATCGAGGGAGTTTATTATGACAAACTATTAGACCATTTGTTGAAAAACTGGCCCCAGAATTTGCGTTGAATGTCATATTTCTGTGTATCAATTTATTCCATTCATCTTCAACATTATTCCGCTTATTACAGGTTTGACAAGAAGCGGAAGAATACATGCTATCATTTACTTTTTAGCAGTTACTTACGGCTCCTCTATCTCACCTCATTCTAGATATTAATAATTTTTCCTTATGTTACCCATTTCGCGTTCCAAAAATGTTATTCTCCATTGATCAATTATTTATAACTGGTAAAATTAATTTTCAGTAAAGCATGTTTACTGCCGAGGATAGACTTGTAGATCCACTTGTACTTTCCCTGTTTGATTTGTTCCTTTCAGCTGGGTGAAACTTTTAGTTGCTTCAGAACTGAAAATATGATAGCTCCAATGGCACCAAATCTGTGGTAGTTTTGAACATAGAATGACACTTACGATTTTGTTTTGATTATTTTAAAGTTATTTTTCACTTGTGAATTACTTTGTAACAATGGAATGTAGACTAACGAGTAGTGATCAAATGGTTGGATTATACAGAATGACCAAGGCTAATATAAAGAGTTTTATCAGTTAATTGATTGTGGTTTTGTGCAGGGATGGATCCAGGGGGGCTAGCAGGGGCTATAGTCCCTACAAAACTAGTTTTTTTTTTCAGAATATATATATATATATAGTAAATTTATAAAAATTAATTTTTAGTCTAATTATACAAAATATCCATTCATAATATTTACAATATAAGAAATCCATAAAAATTATTTTTTTCATCCATAATATAAAAGAGAGGCCCGTTACATTTTTATTTTAACAAAATTGGGTTCATGTTAATTATAGGCTTAAAGTTTTTGTTTTGATCTATAACCCATCATTAAATCTCCTTCACCAAATACAAAAGCCCAATGGCTTCTCCTACACGGCTACACACTAACACACCAAAATAAATAAATAAACCTAGTTGTTTTCTAACTTTCTTCCATGCGAGACTCCTACACGGCTACACCTAACACACTAACACTGGTTACTGCTTAGAAGATGAGCATCGACTATTGGTTTATGAGTTCATTACTATGGGCAGCGTGGAGAATCACTTATTCAGGAGTAAGTTTCTTGTGTTGTTTGCAGGAGTTGTGCTTTTGATTTCTTGGTTGCACAATAGCAGGACATGCCTCAATCTTTTGAAATGCAATCTAATATTGGGTTTGGCACTGAAGCTCTTTGTTCATTTTGAAATCGAAGGGTCTCATTTCCATCAATTGTCCTGGAGTATTCGAATGAAAATTGTTCTTGGTGCTGCAAGGGGACTTGCATTTCTTCATAGTTCTGAAGCAAAGGTCATATTTCGTGACTTCAAAACCTCTAATATCCTACTCGATTCGGTATGCTGCTCTTTTTGTTATCTTTTGTTTTTATGCAATTTAGCTGATTAATACAATTCAGAGGTAGTTTAGGCTTATTCAATTTTTTCCTGGCTTTGACTATTTATTTACAGGGCTACAACGCAAAGCTTTCAGATTTTGGGTTGGCTCGGGATGGACCAATAGGTGATGAGAGCCATGTTTCTACCAGAGTCATGGGAACCTATGGATATGCGGCCCCTGAGTATCTGGCTACAGGTAGGAACATGTTAGTAACATAAACGTCTTCAATTTATATAGATGTTCTAATTATGTCAATCTCTCCATTTGCTTTCCAGTTCATGTTGACATTTAAGGTATGCCGCATGAAAAGTTCAGAACTGTTTGTTTATGTTATTGTCTCTTTGTTGGATTTTGGACTTCATGCGATGTGACTTCTCTGGTTCTTAGGTTTGGGGAAATATACTGTATTCTGGTTACTAATATTTCGTTTTGTTGTTTGGAAGGCCGTTTGACTGCAAAGAGCGATGTATATAGTTTCGGGGTTGTACTTCTAGAAATTTTATCTGGTCGGCAAGCAATCGACAAGAATCGACCATCAGGACAGCACAACCTTGTCGAGTGGGCAAAACCTTACCTGACAAACAAGCGTAAAGTTCGGCGTGTTCTGGATGCTCGTCTTGAAGGTCAGTACTCACTGAATCGGGTCCAGAAGGTGGCAGAAGTTGCTCGTCAATGCTTAGCACTAGAAACAAAGGTCAGGCCAACAATGGATGAGGTGGTATTGGCATTGGAACAAGTTCAAGAATCCAAGGACGTGCCTATTAAAGTTACTGAAAAGGAGCACAAGCCAAATGCTCTTGAGGACACCAATTCTCAACAGACTGCCTATCCCCGGCCATCAGCTTCCCCACTTTTGGCTTTAAGAGAGTTGAAATTTCAGGATCTCAGTCCCTGCTTACTCTAGCAGTGTACAGCTCTTTCCTTTTAATTTTGCATAATGCATTTTAGCTTCCATTTCAGACAACTTTCATCAGTAGTCTGAATCATGTATACATGTATTTATCTGTATGTTGCAGCAAACATTCTAATACAAAGAAATGGCCACAGAAATGCAAGCGTGTGTGGAAATAGATCTGATATATGTATTTGATTCTTCCTTTATTCAAAGAATTAGCAACTTCCTTTGTGATATACTTCATGCCTTGGTGCATTTTGTACAGGTCCAGACTTGTAACTTGATTTTTTATTTATGGGAATAACTTGAGGAAGATTGTGATCTTCCTATTACCGACAAATGACATGTTTACTTTTGAGTTTGCTTTTAGCTACTCTGAAACTCCAAGGCTACATTCTTGAATCATTAACGTGAATTTCTGGAATTGTACTATATACCAGAAAAGGTGAGCTGAAGTAACATTCTTGAATCAAAGCTTCTCTTGAAAAGATGGAAGAATTCGATCAAAAAGCACTTGGAAAAAGGGTTTATCATGTTCCCTTCTAACACTGTTGAATGTTCAAGCAAACCCCATCTTACTTGCAATGGTGTTCTGTGGTTTGCTGATGATAGAGGAAGCTTAAAATCCCAAGTTTAGTTGAACTTTAGACTTTCTGATACAAGAAGGAAAACAAATCTAGCACCATTTAATTTTAATTGAAACAAAAAGAAGAACAAGATTTGTTTAAGATCTGTCATAATTGCTAAACACTGGAACAAGTGAACATCAGACAAGGGAAGTCTGAAACCAAAACTTGGAAAACCTCACGGTAACTTCACCTAATGGAAATTGAGAAAACACTGATATGAACTCATAGTTTACGTTTACGCATCATCGCCCCAACAAGGCAACACGATCTTTTTGTACCGCCTGTGTAAGGTTGATATCGAAGAGCTCACATCGTATAGGCATCTCCATCTCATAGAAGGGATTCTTTAGAACATAATCAGTATAAAGTTCATATATGAATTTCAAGAGACCTTCCATGTGCTGTGTTCCAGGTTCACAGACCACAAAGAACTTTGTCCCTGGAGAAGAGAAAATAAATTCCAAAAGATAAGATTACTGCAAAAAATTTAACAATTGCAAGTCATATCTATACTTCAGAAGAAACAACTATCTAGCATTATCAAGAACTCAACATTTTCTTGTCATAAAGGACCAAGTCAACTAATCTTTACAAATAATAGCAGGATCAGAATTTTGCAGATAATATTTACGAGTAACCATGTTAATCACAATTGATGATATATCGGTAACAGCAAAAGAGTCAGAACTTTGTTTACATTCTCTTTATCTCAAATCCACAGGTAGAAAGAAAATATTAAGTACCAGTAAGGGATTGGAAACAATGGAGATCAAATGTGTCTGCTTCAAGGAGCTCAATGCCTGAACAGCCAACAGTAGGTGATAACTGTTGAGAGATGGCATGCATTGAATGCCATAAACTAGCCACCCGTAAGCTATCATTGGTATCCATCCGCCCTGCAGATCCATAATCCTAATATCCCAAAACATAGAAAAGTACAGCTCTTTTACGAAATACCACCAAGAAATAACATAAATCAGAAGAAATATAATTCTTCTCACAATTAATTCAATTATTGCAAAAAATATGTCAATAAAATGGACCAAAGGAAAATTGACCTCAGAACTTTTTACATTTCATATAAATCCTGCACATTTTACATCGCATGCCAAATGTGAATTACACCAATCGACAGCGACATGTAGGGCTCTGTATGCATTGAATGAATAACATGACTGATTTGAGAGAGATCTCATTTGGATTCAATTAGACATGAAGTTAGCCTAAATGTTTTTATTTATTTATTTTTTTGTTAACAAAGGAAAACACCTAGAAACTATTCACCCCTAGGGTGAAACTTACTATCCGACATCAACATCTCTCACATTCCAAGCGGAGGATATATCATAGTGTGGTACCCCCTCGTTATACTGCGTGCATGTTTCGCAATAAAGTCTGCACACTGATTTCCTTCTCTTGGCACAGATTGCATACTTGCTCCACAGTTTGAAGTGAGCCCAACACAAATAATGAAAGGATAGCCCCGGAAACAATGTCCCCTGCCTATCTAAATAGAGCTAGCTCTCCCTCTCATATCCCAATCCCACCATAACATAGCAGAAAAAGAAATGTGTTTCATTTCACCAATCCCTCTTCTTAACAATCAATTACAGAACATAAGCTTCGTCAAAACAAATGCATCCAAACTAACATAATTTTGTCTCGAAACCCAAATGCTAAACCAATTTGTTTCTAATCTGCCTGTTTATTTTCAGCTGAAGGAAAAAGAAATAGAACTTCACCGCAACAGTCTTAGCCAGTTGAAATTTGAAAGACTGCTAATAACCCAAGTAAACATTTTACACGACTAGAGAATAAGCTAAAAAGGACCCAAAAGTGGTACCTTGTAGAAGATCAATCCACCTGATTTGTTGATGATGTAAAGACTGTAAATTGCTGCCATCTCCAGAAACTTAATCAAACCCCACAAAGCAAGATGACGAGTTAGAAATTCTGATGAGATCCCAACACAGATTACAGAGTAAAGGTGAAGCCTT
>JANSVB020000016.1:198043-213197 GCA_025504935.2 Erythroxylum haughtii
GTGCATTAATTTCATAGAGCATGGCTTGATTGTTTGGGTACAAATTCATGATTGTTGATGATGAGTGAAGGAGATTGATTTTAGCTTGGTTTTGACTTGATTTTTGGGAGGTGAGATAAATGGAAATTGAAGGAAAACCAATTTTTGTTTATGCTGCCATTTATAAGACTAATTGGTTAAGTGAAGATCTTGATGAAATTTTGGCAAATTACTTGACTAATTGGGATGCTTATGGTAGTAGAAGTTTAATTGGCATGATAGGAAGTGTATTTGAGTAGTAAAACTGAAAATTGGTTTTTGACCTACTGTACTTTTTTGAGCATAACTCATTGTGTGGTTATGCAAATGAGTTGAGGTTTGTACAAACAGAAACTTTGGCTGGTTGGTTACATTTTTGTGTGAAATAGGTGTTGTCTAATTTTAGCCTTAAGAGGGTGAATTTTGGCTTGGAAAGTTGCTGTTGATGTCTGTATGAACAGTAATCGAACCAATGACCTAAGTGTTTTGATGATTTTTCTAAATTAATTTAGAAGGAATTGATGAAAATGGTCTTCATGATAGTTGAAGCCTATATTGTTATCTTTCCATGGCCACTGATTTTGCAATTTTTCGATATGTATATTGGGAGATATCCACTGTTAACTATTGACTGATTTTGTACCTTGTGGTGAAACCTAGCCTAAGTGTCAGATTTGTGAGCATTCTGATTCGAAGCAATTTTAGCAATTTCTGTGAATTGAATTGTCTTGAGCGATCTGCTGAAGCATTGTAAAGGAAGAAATTATCTTGAAAATGGTATATCACATGTGATTTTTGGATGTCAGATTTGGGAGTAATGAATTTGTAAAAACTGAACCTAAGTTAGGTTATTAACTGCTGCCCTGATCAGTCACTTGTTTGGCAGTTTTGAACTTGTTAGGGATGGAATTGGATTTTGAATCCTTCATGACAATTGAATTATGAGATCTTAGCTTTCCAGTGATATAAGGTAGTGATTGTTTTGACATTTTTGCTAGGAGATATGCTGCTTTGAAATGTACTGTTCAGATTGGGAAATTCCAGTGGGCAGATGCTTTGGTGAATTGTTTGGCCTAGTTAGCAAATGAATTTGATTTCAGATTGTTCATGAAAGTTGTAGATAACATTGGGATATTTCTGAGCATATTTATTGTGTAATTTTTGACAAAGAAAATGAGAAGTTATTGAATTTACAAGATACTGTACTGTTTTAGAACCCATTGACTGGGCAGTAACTTTGATTGCATTTTTGACACCCTTAGAGGTGAAATTGGCTTTTGTGTCCTTCATAAAACTTGTAGAGCTCTCTTTTCTCTATGAAATAGACACCAAATTTGTCCAAATTGGAGTTCAGAGTAGGGAGTTATGGCCTAAACAAGTTGGCATGTCGGAGGAAACTGTTTCAGATTTGTCATTTTAATAAGACTAGTCGACTACAAACTGCACTAGTCGACTAGGATTCTTAAACCAGTCGACTACAACCTGCACTAGTCGACTAGGACATGTATTTTCCTGCACTAGTCGACTATAACCTCTGACTAGTCGACTAGGATGGGTATTTTTCCTTCTTTTGCTCATAACTTTTCCGTCCGACATCCGATTGACCTGATTCTTGAGGCATCGGATTCGTGAAACATTGAATTTCATTTCATGGGAAATTGGGAATTTTTTAGACGAAAAATTGACGGGGGTCCGGGAAATTGTTCTGTAACCCCGGTTTTATTTATATTTGGACCGATTGAGGTCCAAATTGAGTACTGTCAGTGTCGTTGGATTTCTAATTTTTAGACGGATTTTTGTGATTGAAAATTTGGATTTAGGGACGGGAATCTCATGAACATGCATTATACACTTACATGTACATTATTACTAGTTCAGATTGGATAATTAGTGATCGGTTTCTTCTCTGTTTGTTATAGAGGCACAGTTGGAGCGTCGACCTACCGACGTTGCAGAGACTTCCCGGCAATAGCTCGGAAGTAATAGGTGAGTAACCTAGATGGGTTTCTCAATTATTATTTGTCTAATATGGGGATAATGGCGGGATCAGGAACGTGGAAATTATGTGACTTGTTTGCTTTTACTGTGATTAATTGTAATTTATTGGCTGCCGATTATGACTAATGGACTGTGAAATGTTGCATTATGAACTGTTATATTGAGCATATGCATTTCATACATAGATGCATGAACAGATAAGAATAATAGTGAACCGAGTCGCCACTGATACTGAAAACGAGCCTAGAGCTCGAAGGGAGATAATTCTCCCTAGACGCGTCTACTGCTTACTGTTCACTGTTTAAGCGCTCGGTCACAACATTGAAATAAAATGGGACAGTGTCACATGTGCATTGCATACTGGACTGAATATGTGAAAGGACTGTGGTTATTCGTACTGTGATTGACTTTATGATGACTGTGGTTGTTTTACTCAAATGTGACTGTAAGATTTCTGTAACATGCTTTGTGATGCATGAATTGGGAGAACCATCGATGATGGTTTCTCATTGAGTTCGCAAACTCATCCAAAATTGCAATCTATTTTTCAGGATCGAGATTAGACTGATAGCTCCTGAGAGACTATTGAGCCGTGTACTTCGGATTGGCGAGAGAGGCTATGGCTCAGAGGTCGGTCAGCTTGGCATTTCTTTTGGAGACTTCTAGTTAGACTGTTTCTTTTGTCTTATTGTCTAGTATTTTGTATAAAGTGTTTGGGAGATTGTATAGACTGATGAAACTTATAGTAAATGAGTGAATGAGTTTGATGAAATGAACTGGAGCACAGTTTGGTTTTAAAAATTTCCAATTCCTGATGAATGTTTTATTATTGTGATGCCATGTGGAGTTTAGAGTTGTTTGTCGGTAGTTCGCTCTTATCGTAGGATATGTACTGGGATGACCTATGGGTGTCCCGGTGGGTACTCTACGGTAAGGGGGTGCTACATTTGGTGGTATCAGAGCATGGTTTGGCATCTGTTGGGACTAGGATAGAATTAGGCTTGGATTATTGTGAAAAATGCAGAAACTGATCAGGGTTTTTGTTTGACTATAGGTCATCCGTTCTTGGTGATCAGGTAGATCAGCCAGCTGACCACGGATCTGTAGGAGCTAGTAGAGAGTCCTCGATACCTCGATCTGAGGAGTTACCTCCTAGAGTTCCCGTGAGACGGGAGAGGAGATACGATTTACTGCGTAAGCAGGGGGCTGTAGACTTCTATGGCAGTACAGACCCCGCTGAGGCTGAGGGATGGCTTGAGAGGACTGAGAGGGTTCTCGACCAGATGGACTGCGAACCTGATGAGAGGTTTGATTACGCAGTATCTCTTCTGCAGGGTCCAGCTTATACGTGGTGGAAGACTGTTCCAGGCAGTACCACCAGGCCTTGCTTACTGACATGGGGAGATTTCCTGAGGGCTTTCAGAGATAATTATATGCCCAAGGTGTATCTGGAACTGAAGATGCAGGAGTTTTTGGAGCTGAGACAGGGTAGGATGACAGTAGCAGAGTACGAGGTGAGGTTTAATGAGCTGATGGGGTATGCTGCTACTGTGGTTTCTACTGAGGCAGATAGGTGCCGGAGGTTTGAGATGGGGCTGAATCTGGAGATCCGTGCCGGATTGGCCCGATCTGATATGAGCTCCTTTATAGAGTTGAGAGCTGCTGCTGTCAGAGTGGAGCAGATTGTGAGGCAGAGACAGGCAGAGATGGGACAAGGGTCCAGAGGAAAGAGAGTTAGTGACAGTCAGGGCAGCTCTGGTAGGAGTTTTAGCAGGCGACAGAGCAGGACCTTCAGATCTTCAGGAGGATCCAGACAGTCGGGTTTTGGACGGAGAGGGAGCTTTGTACAGACTGGCAGTGGTAGAGGCAGAGGTTTTGGGCAGATTCTTCCAGCGTGTGAGCATTGTGGGAAGAGACACAGTGGGGAGTGTCGGTGGTTGACTGGAGCCTGCCTTAGATGCGGCTCGATGGATCATCAGGTTAGGGATTGCCCAGAGACATTGGGAGCACAGTCTGCTGGTAGTGGACGAGCCGGGAGTAGTACGACTGTACAGCAGAGTAGAGTGGGTGGATCCGGACAGAGGGGCCGAGGTAGAGGCCGAGGTAGAGCTGAGGGATCCTTTGTGAGGACTGAGGGTCGGGGCAGCCGACCACAGTCCCAGGCCAGAGTCTACGCCATGACGAGACAGGAGGCCCAGGACTCCCCTGATGTTGTAGCTGGTATGCTTTTCATTTCTGATATTGAGGCATTTGCTTTGCTGGATCCTGGATCCACACATTCTTTTGTTGCACCGCATTTGGCATGTAGATTGCATGGGGATAGAGAGTTGTTACAGTATGGGTTAGAGGTGAGTACACCTCTAGGTAGTACTACTGCATTGGGAGAGGTCTGCAAGAGATGCTCGATCCAGATTGATCAAGCAGTGTTGAGGGCAGACCTTATAGTGTTGCCTCTGAGAGAGATTGATGTGATTCTGGGGATGGACTGGCTTACTGCCCATAGGGCTATTATGGACTGCTATACCAAGGAGGTTGTTTTGGAGTCTCCTGGTCAGCCTAGAGCAGTGTTCAGAGGAGTTAGTCAGGCAGTACCAGCCCGGATGATCTCTTTCCTTAGTGCCCTGAGATTGATGCAGGGAGGTTGTGAGGCATATCTGGCTCATGTGGTTGACACCAGAGTTGAGCAGAGGCTTCAGGATATTCCCGTGGTTAGGGAATTTCCAGATGTGTTTCCTGATGAGTTACCGGGTTTGCCGCCGGATCGGGAGACAGAGTTTACTATTGACCTCGTTCCAGGTACTGCTCCTATATCTATACCTCCATATAGGATGGCACCTGTGGAACTGAGGGAGCTGAAGGCTCAGTTGCAGGAGTTGCTGGAGAAGGGATTTATCAGGCCTAGTGTTTCACCATGGGGAGCTCCAGTTTTGTTTGTGAAGAAAAAGGATGGGACTTTGAGGCTATGCATTGATTACAGGCAGTTGAATCGGGTGACAGTGAAGAATAAGTATCCACTGCCTAGGATTGATGACTTATTTGATCAGTTGCAGGGAGCTCAGGTATTCACCAAGTTAGATCTGCGATCTGGTTACTATCAGTTGAAGATTGCAGAGGCCGATGTGCCTAAGAGTGCATTCAGGAGCAGGTATGGGCATTTTGAGTTTCTGGTGATGCCGTTTGGGTTGACTAATGCCCCGGCAGCCTTCATGGCCCTGATGAACAAGGTATTTCAGCCCTACCTGGATCAGTTTGTTATTGTTTTCATTGATGACATTTTGGTGTATTCGAGGAACAGACAGGAGCATAGTGAGCACTTGAGGATTGTATTGCAGACTATGAGGGAGAGACAGTTGTATGCCAAATTCAGTAAGTGTGAATTTTGGCTGGATCAGGTGATATTTTTGGGGCATATAGTGACTGGAGAGGGTATTCAGGTGGATCCGAGTAAGGTTGAGGCGGTGCTGAAGTGGGAGGCTCCTAGGAATGTGCCGGAGCTTCGGAGTTTCCTCGGATTGGCGGGTTATTACCGGAGGTTTGTCGAGGGGTTTTCATTGATCTCAGCCCCTCTGACAAAACTTCTGAGGAAGAATGTGCCATTCAGATGGACTGAGGAGTGTCAGAAGAGCTTTGAGGAGCTGAAACATCGGTTGACTACTGCACCGGTGTTGGCTATTCCATCTGGGACTGGAGGATTTGAGGTATACAGTGATGCATCGCATCAGGGATTGGGATGTGTTCTGATGCAGCACGGTAGAGTCATTGCTTATGCCTCGAGACAGTTGAGGTCTCACGAGGTAAACTATCCTGTTCATGATTTGGAGTTAGCTGCAGTTGTGTTTGCTCTGAAGATTTGGAGGCATTACCTGTATGGTGAGACTTTTCAGATCTTCACTGACCACAGGAGTTTGAGATACTTACTGAGCCAGAGAGAGTTGAATTTGAGACAGAGGAGATGGCTTGAGTTGTTGAAGGACTATGACTGTACTATCGAGTATCACCCTGGGAAAGCGAATGTGGTGGCAGATGCTCTGAGTAGGAAGTCACATACTAGCACAGCTCAGATTCAGGCAATGAGGTTGCCTAATTTGATTCAGTTGAGAGCCTTAAATGTGCAGTTGAATCTGGAGCAGGATGGAGTCTTATTGGCTACTTTGAGACTGAGACCGATGCTACTAGACAGGATCAGGAGAGTTCAGGACAAGGATCCTGTTATGGTGAGACTGATTGAGAAAGTAAAAGCTGATTCGAGTTCTGAGTTTGACTTGAGAAATGAGATTTTGTGGTTGAGACAGAGGCTTTGTGTGCCTGATGTGGATGACTTGAGGTGAGAGATATTGGAGGAGGCTCATATGGCCGCATATGCTATGAATCCTGGTACTACCAAGATGTATAACATTCTTAAGCAACATTTCTGGTGGCCTGGCATGAAGAAGCAGGTAGCTGAGTATGTATCTAGGTGTTTGACGTGCCAGAAGGTTAAGGCTGAGCACTAGGCTCCAGTAGGGAAGCTTCATTCGTTGCCTATTCCGGAGTGGAAATGGGAACGAATTACTAAGGATTTCATTATGGGATTGCCTAGGACGCCGAGGCAGCATGATGCTATCTGGGTCATAGTGGACCAGTTGACTAAATCGGCCCATTTCTTGCCAATGAGGGAGAACAATTCTCTTGATCAGTTGGCCCAGAAGTATATGACAGAGATAGTGAGACTGCACGGGGTTCCAGTGTTGATAGTGTCAGACCGGGATCCCAGATTTACTTTGAGATTTTGGCAGAGTTTGCAGTCTGCTTTGGGTACTAGGCTGAACTTCAGTACAACATTTCATCCTCAGACAGATGGACAGAGTGAGAGGACTATTAAGACTGTTAAGGATATGCTTCGGGCATGTGTATTGGAGTTCAGAGGAGCATGGGACCAGTATTTAGCTCTGATTGAGTTTTCCTACAACAATCACTATCACAGTAGCATCGGGATGGCACCATATGAGGCACTGTATGGGCGACCGTATAGATCGCCTTTGTATTGGGATGAAGAGGGTGTCAGAATGATTGAGGGTCCCGAGCTGATTCAGGATACTGTAGATAAGGTGAAACTGATTCGGAGTCGCATCAAAGCGGCTCAGGGTAGACAGAAGAGTTATGTAGATCAGCATCGGAGAGAGACTGAGTATAATGTGGGCGACAGAGTATTCTTACGGGTGTCACCGTGGCGTGGTGTACTGAGATTCGGCAAGAAGGGCAAGTTAAGCCCTAGGTACATTGGTCCGTATGAGATTGTCGAGAGGATAGGACCGTTGGCATATAGATTAGCATTGCCGAGTGAGATGTCTCAGTTACATGATGTCTTTCATGTGAGTATGCTCCGGAGATATCGGTCAGATCCGACTCATGTGATACCGGCTCAGGAGATTGAGGTGTCTAGTAATCTGAGTTATGTGGAGGAGCCGATCCAGATTGTCGGGTCACAGGTTAAACAGTTGAGGAATAAGACGATTCCATTAGTAAAAGTGATCTGGAGGAATCACTCGATTGAGGAGGCTACCTGGGAAACCGAGGAGTATATGAGGAAACAGTATCCTCACCTATTCGCTCAATCAGGTAAGAATTTCGAGGACGAAATTTTTATCAGGAGGGGAGAATTGTAACATCCCATCACCGATGGGAAGGGTATTTTAGTAAATTGGGACGGGTTAGGAATAAATTATTGGCATGCACAGGCATCTATGGTTTCTATAGTGATATGACTGATGAATTGTTGCACATGCACATGGTATACATGCATTCATGACATTTCCCGGCATAAGGGTCTAATTGTGATCTTTTGTGAAATTTGTGTGATAATTGTGTTCGAAAAATAAAATTGAAGGGTTCTAGGTGTGTTTTCCATTTTTAGGGATTTATGGGATTTTTTCTGGAATTTTTCGGGGTATTTGCCCGGACCGGAAAATTTCCAACGGACTGACCGAGTGAATTTTTCTGTACTGAAAAGGGCTGCCTAATGGCATTGGATTAGTGGATAAATAATTGTGGGAATTGTTATAGAACCCTTAGCATATGTTGGATTAAGATTAAATTAGATTAGAGGTATGATTAAATTATGTAAATTAAGTTAGGTTTTTGTCTTTTCTCCATTTAGGACAAGTGTCCCTTGTCATTAAATGACTTTGTTTTATTCCCTCTAAGCATTCTCGGCTATTCCTCTTAAGTGTATAAGTATATCATCTTGAAAGTTGTAAAAGGGGTTACTTTGAAAGTGAAAAACATCATCATCCGTAGGTGTATTGCTCTCCTCCTTCGCAGGTTCTTTTCCATCCCATATAAGAAGCTTTTTCTTGCTACTTGTTTGCCTCTCTTTATTCTCAACCAAGACCAAACTTTCACCTTGTGAAGATGGTGAATTATGTGTATGATCTAGTGAAGGCCGTAGGTGAGGTGTCAAGGTAGGAAGTGTGTAGAGTTTTAAAGATTTGGAGAATTGAGAGCTTGTAACTTGTTTAAGGTAAGAATTGATGTTTGCTTTTATTCTTTTGGTAGTTAGAAGCATTCATGGAGACCATTTATGCATTTACTTGATCATCATAGTGGTAGGTTTGAATGGGTTTAAATGTATGCTTGTGTATGGATGAGTGAATGAATATGGTTTCCATTGATGTTGGCTTGGTTTTTGGATTGAGTTTTGCAAGGCTAGATGAATGGAATTAGGGAAAGTACATTGTGTAAGTGCTGCCAATTATGCTCTATTATATAAGTACATGTTGTGATGATTTTGTGGTGGAATTGGAGGTGTAAATGGATGCTTAGTGATGTGTTGTTGGTATTAGAAGTGATAGGAGTTGGGTTGAAGTTGAAAGCTGGAAAATGAATTTTGACCCTATTGCAATGTTTTGATCATAACTAATTGTGTGGTTATGAAAATGAGTTGCGGTTTGTGCCCAATTAAACTTAAGCATGTTGACTACAATTTTGTGTGAAATAGGTGTTGTTAAATTGTAACTCTAGAAGGTCGAATTTTTGCATGGAAAGTTCCTGTTTTAGTGTCTGTGAACAGTAACCGAAACTATGACCAAAGTGTTTTGTTGAGTTTTCTAAATTAATTGATATGGAATTAGGGAAAATGGTCTAAAATAAAGTTGAAGCTTATTAAGTTAGCTTTCCATTCCCACTGATTTTGCTATTTTTCGAGATGTATATTGGGAGATATGAACTGTTTACTATTGACTGGTTTTGAGCATTTTGATGAAACCTAGCCTAAGTGTCAATTTTGTGAGCATTCGGATTGGCAGCAATTTTAGCAATTTATGTGACTTGAATTGGTGTGAGTGATCTTCTGAAAAGTTGTAGAGGAAGAAATGATCTTGAAAATGATATATGGCATGTAATTTTTAGAGGTCAGATTTGAGAGAAATGAATTTGCAAAAAAACTGAACCTGCATTAGGTTGTGAATTGCTGATGATGGCAGAAACTTCCATAACAGTTTTGCAATTGTTATAAATCGAATTGGATTTTGAGTCCTTCATGAAAATTGAAGTATGAGATTTTATCTTTTCAGGGATATAAGGTAGTGATTTTGGTGACATTTGTGCTAAGAGTTATACTGTTGTGAAATGTACTGTTCAGATTGGGAAATTTCAGAGGGCAGATGCTTTGGTGGATTGTTTGACCTAGTTAGCAAGTGAATTTGATTTTAGGTTGTTCATGAAAGTTGTAGATAACATTGTGATCTTACTGACCATATTTATTGTGTAATTGTTGACTGAAGAAACAGAAAGTTACTGATTTTGCAAAGTACTACACTGTTTTGATAGGTTTTGAGTAGGCAGTGGCTTTGACTAAATTTTTATCACCCTTATGGGTAAAATTGCTTGTTGGGGTCTTCATGTAACTTGTAGAGCTTTTCATGATCTTTCCAATGAGATATGGTTTATAATTTTTTGAATTGTGTGCAAAGAGTTATGGGTGTTGGAAGTTTGGTTGGAAATCAGGAAAAAAAAGGGAAATAGGGGTTATATATATATATATATAGATATTAACTGTTTAATGTGAATTTTGGTTTCTTTCGTGAATAACTTTTCCATCCGACGCCCGATTGACCTGATTCTTAAGGTATCAGATTCATTGAATATTTAATTTCATTTTCTGAGAGATTGGGAATTTTTGGACGGGAAATTGACGTGGGTCCGGTTATAGTTATGTGGCCACTGTTTTATTTATTTTTGGACCGGCAAATAAACACCACAGAGAACAGAACTTTTATGTCCTTATCTTTCATCCTCGCGTCCTCAGACGCTAACCAAACGCTACGTAAGAATTTTTGAAGGTAGGCATGCCAGGCATGTATCTGTCGCCCTTTACATTATCTGTCGAAGCAATGGCTTCAAGTTCAACCATTTCTTCTAATGTCAATTTAACAGACAAAGTTTTGATGTTCTCATTAAATTTTTCAATCTTGGTGATTACAGGGATGGGACATATATCACTCCTTCTTGATGTAACCAGGCTAGTGCTAGCTGGGAAGGAGTGCACGCTTTTTTTTTTTAATGAAAAGGGATTTTTATTATAGTTAAAACTATATCTACATAACTCCTTCAAGGCATTAAGTCTATCATCATATTGACAGTATAACCAAACAACTCTCTAAGTAAGGTAGCATAACTATTTGTAAGATAGTAAACAAAAAAAAAACACCTAAACACACCATTTATACTTCATCTCCATAGAAAGATTCAGCTAGACGTTGTGTGCCAAAATACATATTGGGAAGTAGGATGAGTAGGGTCGTTTAACCCTCCTATTGTTGGTATATGGGATTTTTCTTTGGCTTCTTTGTTTATTCCTTTTTTGCGACTTTTGATTGCACACAATGTCTGGGACTTGGGCAGCATTTGATGAAGAATCATTGTCCTCTGCTGCCAAACCAAGACTGCTTTCTCGATTGGAAGTTTTTTTGTTCTACATTATATCTCTAGTCTATTGACTAGCCACACAGTTATTCCTCAAGTTTACCGTTGCTGCATGGTCTTCATTCTCTAGCCTAACCTTATAATTCTCATTTTGCTCAATGGTTATTAATGGAGTCAACATATTAGTCCAATCCATCTAACAATGCTCTAGATATTGTGAGGATTGATAAACTTCACTGCCCAGACTCTCCACATTGTCTACAATAGAGTTATTCATAGATGGTTGTTCTACATTTGCAAGCTGATCGAAAGATGTTTTAGCATCAACATTTTTAGTTGTCTCAATATGTTCTAAAGGAGTCTTCATCTAAGCACAATCTATTTGATAATTTCCCTAGAACTGGGAAGTATTTGCAACGACATTTTCGGTCCTCAAAACAACTAATTGCTTACCATTATCTACAACACGTGCCATTTTTTCAACAGGAACTTATGGGCTGACTTCACCATCAATGTGTATAACTTCATCCCCATTTGAGATAGGTTCTGCAGTACTCGCATGTGCCTTTGGAAAACTGAATTTAGTAGGATTAAGAAGATCATTGTGCCACCCTGATTGAAAGATTCTACCCGTAAGAACCCATTTCCTAGAAAACTTGCTAGGGTTCCATGGATAGTTGATTTGTGTTTCAGGTCTCTCCAACTCTCCATTATCTCCTAGCCGAAGAACAGGAAGGCAATCTAATAATAGAGCATTCTTCGGTATTTCAATACAGAGTTTCACATAACAAATTCTTTCCATGGAGGCAGTTTGTGTGTCTATCCACGCCAGCTTCCCCAATGAACTAGCCAAGTAACTTAAACCCTCCACCATCCAAAACTCCAATAGTAAGTTGTGAAACTGAACCCACGTAGGGAGAACATCAAATTGCCCTTAATTTATCTCCATTCCTTGCCGCCACTTCTAGAGAAACAATGGTTGGTCATTGAAATTCCACGGACCTTGTTCCATAATCTCATTCAATTAAAACCCATCGGAAAATTTAAATAATAACGTACCATCTTTGTTTTGAAAACCGGACCGGACCGGCCGGTCTGACCGGTTCGACCGGTGACCGGTCGGCTATCCGGTCCGGTTCACTCTTAAAAACCAGTTCTCAATTGAATCAGTGAGAACCGGTCGGACCGATCAAACCGGACCGGTCTGACCACTAGTTCAATAAAATTTTTATTTTTTTGTTTTTTTATTTTTTGATATATTTTTGTATTTTATTAATGTTATTAATATTATATATAATTAAATATAATTATTGCATAATTATGACGTTACACCGGTTCGACCGGTAGTTGAACCGGTCAAACCGGTGACCAGTAAAGCCTCCAATTTGATGACCGGTCCGAGTTTCAAAACATTGCTCAGGACCTAAACTTTCCAAGGCCCATGCTTCACATCTGAAACTTGTATCTGGGCTTTATGCTGTCTCTTTGTAACAAAGCTCCTGTGCTGGGCTTGAAATCGCATTCACAAGTTGATCCACAACCACTACTCATTCTCCACCAATCCCATCTCACCTTATGGTCTGCAAGAATCCAAAATCTGAAAGCCGTCACTGCTGAGCTCTCTCTACTGTTTACCTTGTGAAGAAACAGCATAATTTTGTTAAGCTAAGAAGCCGTGATACTTGAACAGTTAGAAACTGAAACGACTAGTGAGTAGTGACTAGTGACAGAGAAGCAGTAAGCAACAAGAGGAAGCGACAAAGATGATCACAGCAAAGAGAGAGTGATAGAAACTTGTACGTAAGCTTACAGACAAAAATAAGACCACGTTCTGAGGTGGGAAGATGTCAGGAGGCATGTTGGTCTAGTAGTGTTTCTCATTTGTCTTTACTCGTCACGCATTCCCCTAACATTCTAATTCTTTCATTATTTCTTCCATGCCTTAATTTAAACATCACCATTGTCACTGTGTGTCTCTGGTTAACTCAAGCCTCTCTCTTTCCCTTTCTCTTTCTCTTGCTCCCGTGAACGCAGTTATGGTGCATTGTTTTTATGCCAGACCCACAACAACCAACATTTTATCTACAGTAGCTTTCTGTTTGAGCGCAACATCTCATAGCTTATCCTTTCTTGGTTTGAGGTGCTAAATAAATGGAGTTTGTGCAAGGTTTGCCATATTTGCTAATCTTGTTTACTGCTCCTAAGCTCTGCTTTGGGAACTATGATGTATCTGTTCAGCTCAACGACGATGTTTTAGGCCTGATTGTTTTCAAGTCGGGCCTCATGGACCCATCGTCCTCTCTTAGCTCCTGGAATGAAGATGATGATTCTCCTTGTTCATGGAAGTTCATACGGTGCAATCCAGTTACTGGTAGAGTCTCCGGAGTGTCGCTTGATGGGTTGGGGTTATCAGGAAAACTGGGTAAAGGGCTCCAAAAGTTACAGCATTTGAAGGTATTATCACTTTCACAGAACAACTTCAGTGGTACTATTAGTCCTGAGCTTGGTCTCAATTTCAATACTGGTCTTGAAAGGCTTAACCTGAGTCACAATAGCCTTTCAGGTCTGGTTCCATCTTCTCTTGTCAATGGCGGTTCGATTAAATTTCTTGATCTCTCTGAGAACTACCTGTCAGGTGCACTCCCTAATGACTTTTTCCAGAACTGTACCTCACTACGTTCTCTTTCTTTAGCCGGAAATGTGCTACAAGGATCCTTACCTAGTATGGCAAGTTGCTCTTCTTTGAACAGTCTTAATCTCTCAAACAACCAATTATCCGGTAACCCAGAATTGTCTTCTGGAATTTGGTTACTGAAACGACTTCGAACTTTGGATCTCTCGTATAATTCATTTTCCGGGTCTGTGCCATATGGGGTATCAGTAATTCACAACCTAAAAGATCTCAGGTTACAGAGTAACAAGTTTTCAGGAACAGTTCCTGTAGATATTGGTTTCTGTCCGCACTTAATAATGTTGAATTTAAGTGACAATCTTTTCAGTGGATCCTTGCCTGAGTCCATGCAAAAGCTAAGTTCCCTCAGCTATTTTAGTTTATCAAATAACATGTTGACAGGTAATTTCCCTCAGTGGATCAGCAAAATTCAGAATCTTGAATTCTTAGACTTGTCAAGCAATGAACTGACTGGAAGCCTCCCACCATCAATTGGCAACCTAAATTCCCTTAAGTATGTGAGTTTATCCGGTAACAAGCTGACAGGTGACATTCCTCAGATTGATTTTGTTTGAGAAACTGTGTGTGAAATGAAAGTGGTTTTGTTTGTTGCTGATAAGATTTTGCAATTTCAGTGGAGTAGAAGTCCTGGAAAGACTGGTTCTCACTTTGACCCTAAGAGCGACTTGTTCGTCCCAAGTGAGAAGAAAGATGTCATTACATCCACTGTTTGTTGGACAGCCATGGTTGCTTTGCTTGTTGGTCTATCTTTCGCAATGGGTCCGATTCAGCTGCTTAAACTCTACGGTGTTCCTTACTGGGTAAGTATGTTTCAGTTTGGCCGTTTCCTCTATGTATAATATATTCCATTTCTGACTGTGTTTTGCTTCAATTCCAGGGCTTTGTCATCTGGCTGGACTTTGTTACATATATGCATCATCACGGACATGAAGAGAAACTTCCTTGGTACCGTGGAAAGGTACACCTCTCACCAAACTGTTACCATTTCTTCAAATTCTGTGACCTTAAATTCAAGTTCAAATCTTTGGAAAATCAAGCATATAAAATTGGCAAGTCAAAGTCTACTATTTGTAGGAGCTTTCTTTGACTTGTTAATTAGGTTAGACCTGAATTGTCAGCTTATATTCTTTGGTTTTACAGGAATGGAGTTACCTGAGGGGAGGCCTAACGACGTTAGATCGCGACTACGGATGGATCAATAACATCCATCACGATATTGGAACCCATGTCGTTCATCATCTCTTTCCTCAAATCCCACATTACCACCTAATTGAAGCAGTGAGTATTTCCTTGTACTGATATAAGAAAGAGATGTTGCAATCTCCTGTTGTTTGGATTTTGTCGTAACGGTTTTGTGTTTTGACGTTCTAATTTAGACCGAGGCAGCTAAGCGGGTGATCGGAAAATATTACCGGGAGCCGGAGAAATCAGGGCCTCTACCATTTCACCTGCTTGGAAGTTTGATAAGGAGCTTGAAGAAAGATCACTATGTTAATGACACTGGAGATGTTGTCTACTACCAGACTGACCCTAAACTTAACAGGT
>JANSVB020000016.1:248996-267749 GCA_025504935.2 Erythroxylum haughtii
CAAGTTTACTCAAAATCTCCAAAATCATCAAAAACCAAATATCAGTCATGCATCTCCTTTATGTTCTGTGTTTCACATTTTCTGCTACACTCATTTTTCTGCACATTCAACATCTGCATTATTTTCCATTTCTTCCTCAAACTTTAATTTTAAAAATTCATTCTTTTCTTAGAACATCATCTTACAACTATTCTTCAACTCTAAATTCATTATTTTATCATTCTCTAAAAACACTCAAAACTCACGTATACATAATACATAGTGAAAACAATGTTCTCACTTCTATTTTCTTTAATAAATTTCAACACCTAGATATACACATTTTCATGTTCTATCACTCCCAAAAATCATTTGTACACTAACTTATAACATAATAACCATCATATCCGAAAAATCATCAATTGCACATTTTCACTCTATTCACGGTTTCCATAAAAATGTTCATTTTCTTATGATTATGAAATATCAAACTAATCACCATTTTTTTTTCAGAAAATAATAACTTTGAAGGATTATCAAGATACTTACTTGATATAGCTCTAAGTTCTGTAGAAACTCAAAAAGTCCTAAGCTTCAAGCAACTCAAGTAAACCATTATGAAAGTTAACAAGTTTTAGTCTTTCTTGTGGGGAAAGGAAGAAAATTGAAGTTGGGAGTAGAAAAAGGTAAATGGAAATCAAAGTTTTTTTTTGGTGGAGTTTTGATGAAAAACTCTATGTAAAGGAGGAAACTTTAAAGAAGAAGCTACGAAGAAAGAGATGAAGACAAGTACAGTAACTTATCTTTCAAAGTTAAGGAAACTTAACTTTAGACTTGGACACTTGTCCTATTCCTAAGGTCTTAGTTAGTTTCCTAACTAACTAGTTCCTATTGGACTAGTTCCCCAACTCTCATCTTTTCATTTCAATTATCACCACAATTTCCAATATCATTTATTTTATTATTTCTATTTTCCATTCACCGATTCACTAGCCAAGCGGCATATTTCCTAGTCTAATAATATTCATCATTTTGGAATTTATTCCTAAAAATTCTCCAAAGTCTAATTCAACAAACACACTCTTCATATAAATTTTCAATACAACAATCTCACAATTCTCAATAATATCTCGTCACAATTCAATTATACCCGGAATTATCAATGAATGCATGTACAATTACTTTTATGTGCAAAAATACAATGTTCACGTGTATGTGCATATCATATAATACATGAATATGAAATGCATTTCTAATCTCTCTATTGGACCCCCGAACTTTTCTTGGAAGTTAGAAACATTAAATGAGAAATTTTGGTGATTATTCATGTGTAAAGAAAAGAAGAATTCTTGAATTTGAAATGACGTAGAAAAGATAGTTATGTACAAGATGGGTTATATATGAAATGATGGAAGTTATAAGTTGAAAGCTGTAAAAATGTAGTTGAAATAAAATCACTAAGTATGCTTCAGCATTTTATCCATAACGATTTCTCTAGTTATCCGAATAAGGTAATTTTTGATTTGGATTAAACTAGAGAAACAGGGCTACATCTTATCTGATGAAATCGAGTTCTAATTTGGTCTTGAAGAATTTCAATTTTTGTATGGAAGATGTGCACAGAATAATGTTTAAGTATAAGAATAGTTCAGATATTTTTGGGATATAACTTTCGGATTTCTGAACCAAATTGACTGATTTTGGTGTCATTGGAAAATTAAGACAATAGGGAGCATTTTTTAGAAGGAAATGCTATCAAATTCCTTCAATTACATGATTAGAAAAAGGTCTTAAGTTTTGGAAGGAGTTAAGCATGATTTAAATAAATTTTGAGGTCTTGCTAGATTAATTATTTTATTTGGAGTAATTATTATGTTAATGTTGGTAGGATATTAAAATATGGTTTAGTGGAATTAAGAAGTAAGAGTATGTAAGTATGAGGGCTTTTTGGGAAGATCACTTAAGCATTTAAGTTACAAGGCTTTAAGTGAAGGGCAAAGTAGACATTTTAGATTCATTAAGGGTATAAAAGGAAGAAAGAAGACTTGATTTACATTGAAGAGGAAAAAACAAAAATTAGAAGAGAGAAGAGGGAGAGAGAGTTGTGGAGAGAGGAAAAGAAGAAGGAAAGAAGAAGAGAGAAGGAAGAAGGAAGAAAAAGAAAAAGAAAGGGAATCATCTTGCCAAGATAAGTTTATCTTCTTCTTCTTGCTTTTTTAGAGAAAGAGTTAGAAAGAGAAAGTGTTTGTGTAAAGAATGGGTGTTGGATTGGAAGAATATGATTTAAGGAACTCATTTGATTTTTAGGGTTTCTAAGCTAGGTTTTGGGTTTTCTAACCTAGATGGACTACGCGTAGGTTAGATTTGAGCTTGATTTATGTTAATTTCATTTGTTGTGATTTTGAAGTTTTAGGGATTTTGTGAAATTAGGGGATTTCCATTTGAATTGGAATTGAATGAGGATTTTGGTTTATTTTAGGAAAACAAGAGAAACCCTATCCAAGAGCAAGAGGAAGGGAACATTTGAGGTTGGATGTCCAAGCAAAATGAGGTGGGTTTCATGTTTATAGTTGAATAATGAGCCATTAAAGTTTTTCCCAAATCAAGAGAATAAAATAATTTCAAGTACTTCATAATTGTGCATATATTGTTTTCAAATGATTTAAAGAATTTACTTATATGTGTGTATATGCTCCATGGATTGGATTTTAATTGTTATGAATATGCAAAAATGCATTGTGATATATGATTATGTTATGCCATTGAATTGTGTCATGTCATTTTGATTTGAATGAAAAAAAGAAAAAGAACATGAAAAGTATGGAAGCATTTCATTTTGATAAAATGATTTTGAGCATTGCTTATGTGTTTTGTTTCGGCGAGAGAGGAACCGTTTCGTAGTCACGTGCACGTCGACATAAAGCCTTCTCCCAACTGCCCGCTAGTGACCCACGAGCTCCGAAAAGTGGACTCGTTTCGTTCACAGAGAAAACTTTGGTTTCTCTGTTTTATTCCACGGAACCCTCGAGCCATTTGGTGTGCATTGCATTTGTCAATTGTCAAGTTGGTGCATACATGATTTGCATTATTTTGAATTGGTTGAAAACTATGTTTTTCCTTGAATTTGATAAGAATTTTATATGATAAATGAATAATTTCAATGGTTTTGCTTATTATTGATTATAAACCTGTTTCCCACGAGCTTTTTAAGCTCACCCCCACTTTTCATCCCATATTCAGGTAAAAAGAATGAGATCAAGAAATAAAGAGTCAAGGTATCACTTCGGTTATGCATATTTTGTATTGGAAGTTAGATTTTGTAAAAATAAGATGTTAGACATATGTTGAGAATTATGGGATTTTGTATATTTTGTTGTATTTTGGATTTTTAATATTGATGACATAATATGGCTTGGAATGCCATTAAAGTTTTGTAAACATTTATCTTATGATGTAAACGAAATATGATTTGTGCATGGATGATGTTAAGTGAAACTAGGTATGTTTGAAATTATCAACTTGAGATGATGAGTCTTGACCTTGAACTATTTATATATATATATATAAGTGAGATAGTATGGAAAAGAAAGATAGGATGTTTGGTGAATGATGAGATTGTATTGAATATGAGGAGTCAAAGGAATTGAAGGTGAGAGTTGGATGAATTCCAATTGGAAGTTGAATTGTTATTAATGATGTTGTATTAAAGGAAGTGAAGTTAGGAAAATTCTTAAGTTTTTCATGAGGGTAAAATGTGTGTTCTAACTTCAGGAGAACTTATGTATTAATTTAAGATGAATTAGAAAAATTTGCCTTCATGAAAGTTGTATCTCGTCTTCTTAGCTTTGCAACGGTATAAAGTATGGGATTTTTGGATAGCGGAGTTGAGAGTTATGATCATTACAATTTAGGATGTTGTAAAGGATGTGTATCCCTAACAATTAGAGTACATGAAGTGATATCGAACTAGAAAGAGTTGAATTTGGGAAGATTATGAGGAAAGGGGATGTTAGGATGGGTTTGGGACCCTTTGGAGGGGTCTTGGAGAGTGAAATTTTAGTTTTACCCGAAGGTTACACGGCGTACCCGTGTAAAATCACACGGGTCGTGTGTTTCTAGCGCAGGAGCACATTTCACCCAAAGGTTACACGACTTGTCCGTGTAAAATCACACGGGCCGTGTCCAAAACAATAGAATATCATTTTTGAGTCTTAACAAAATTTGTAGATCTATAAGTCTTGTTTCTAACCATCAAAAACTAAGTTAATCCGACACCTATAGTGGAAGTTATGGCATTTGCGCCAAATCATATACAAAATGGGTAAGGACATGAATACGTTGGATTCGTTTGGCCATAACTTCTCCGTCCGACCTCCGATTGAGGTGATTCTTGAAGCGATAGCTTCCTAACATATGAATTTATCTCCCCATGGAAATTGGGATCTTTTGGAGTTGTTTGGGGATAATGTTTATTGAGAGAAAGTGAGTAGTCAGTTGGGAGACCATGATTGAGGTATGAACACACTTTGGATTTTCAAGCATATCTTCATATATAGAACTCCGATTGAGTTGGTTCTTGCTCCAAAATGAAATAGAGACATAGAGCTACAATTTTTTCGAAGAAATCAATTATGTTTATTGTGATTTCATTGTGTTGGCTCACCCTTGTGACTTGAGATGTTATGAGAATGATGATGAACTGATGATGGCTAAAAAGATTCCAGAGAAATAACCCTACAGGTTAATACGCTCACATTTTATGAATGGTTTCCGGGTGTTGGGTTTCGAAAATGGATCCAACATGTGTGGTATCAGAAAAAAAATCGATGATGGTTAAGGAGACTTCATTGGAGTACGCTCACGTCATATGGTTCCGTTTAAGAGTTAGGTTCCAGAAACGGCGCCCAATAATATCAATGCTTAACTTATTGTCCATGACAAAACCTAATTAACTTAATTTTTTAATATATTAAATCATCTTTAGTACATATAGCTACACTAAAGATCCTTCTGCCATCTTATATTTAAATAATTTTTTAGAGAAATGATATCTCTCCACCCTACTTTGTGTACTAAATAACTCCTAAAAATGTAAGATTATAGCAAGAGCATCCATATTCTCATGTTTTCTATGAATCTCCAGAGAGATACTAGCCAACATCATATATATAGCTTGTTCAACATTATCAATATGATGTTGATATCTCTCTTAAACCTCATCAATCACATCTGAACTAGGCTTTGGTTGAACAATAGGTTCAAGAGGATACAATTTCTTTTCTTGCCTAAAAACAATTCTCAAGTTACACAACTATTCTGAGAAATTAGGTCTAATTAGAATGTTAGCGTCTATGATACTCCTCAACGATAGATTGGTACTCATATTATCTAACAACCAAAAGACATAAAAGAGAAAGTATTTTTATGCCACAAAATCAAATAAAATAATAACTTTGAAAAATATTTTATCATTCCCACTATTTTATTCAAATTAATAGCCTTCATTATTGTATTAAAAAATTATCAAATAAGTTTATAATGGAGTAGGATCTTATTTAGACTAAGTTAATCTTGAGTCACTCGATAAAACAACTCAATTTGAATTAAGTACATAATAATATTATTAATCACATTTTATGTGGCTCGTTAATCCATTAAGTGATATCTCTTTGCCAAAATATATCTTATGTATTATTCCTAACCTTGCCTCTAAATTCATATAATCATAAGTTGGTCATCCAGATCATACAAATTTTATTAAGTTGAACCTATTAATTTAGGATAAAAACATATTTAGGTTAAAGGGGCCTTAAGTCACTCAACAAGCCTTATAATAAACAAAACTATAGTTTTATTTAAATAATGGAAGACAAGTATCACATTTTTAACATGTACTTAATATTTAATAGAAGGATTTATAATTTCAAAAATTTAGGTCTCACAAAAATAATATAATCTCATTATAGGAATAATTTCTAACATAATCAAATTATGAAAGAAAATCCTTTAAAACCTTTACTTGATTTTAATTGTTGATTTGATATAATTTAATTTAATAATCCAACTTTTAAAAATCTAAACTAAATTCCAAAATATTACTAATAAAATAATACATTGAAAATAATTTTCAAACATTCAGAAATTTATTTTTTAAAATTATTAGGAAACTAAACCAATTTACTCTTAATTAAATTAATTTAATTTAAAGGAAGGCTTAAAACATATAAAATTAAAATAAAAAAAGGATTAGGGATTGGATGCACATGCCAGTACTTTTTCTGTGAGACATGTGTAGTAACCAACGTTGGGTGTTAATTGACAAATGTTGCACACACACTAGTAATGTCTGGCCATCAAGCTTTTATCCCCTTATAAGGCACATCTTACATATATCCCAACATTTTCTACCTAGATTTTTTGTACGTTTCTTATGTGCTACCACCTTTTGTGTAACATCCTGTTTCCATATTAAGGGTTAGAACCTTAGATTTTTGTAATTGAGAAATATCAATGAGAGATTAAAAAAGTGCATTTCATGCTCTTGCATAATATTAGCATACACACACATGAACTGAAATATCACACACATTACAATGATTTGTTCACGCACTCATTTGACACTTTTTCGGGTATAAATGATTGTTTTAATGTGATTATAATGTGAATTATAGATTATGTGTCTTAAAAACTGAGTAGACGTGTATAAGTAGTGATTTAGAATTTTTGGTGAAATTTGAGAATATTATAGAATTAAGGGTATTTTTGGACTAAAAAAATACCAAGTGGCGAGACAATTAATGCATAGTAGCAAAAATAAATGTTAGGTGGCCATAGAAATTTTGGTGAATGATATTAAGATTTAATGACAAATATCATTGAAAATTGGGAGTTAATTGGATTAGAAATTAGGTGACAAATGGACCAATGATTAATCGTATTGCGTACCATTAGTAAAAGATGCTATTTGATTTTTGAGTGATAAGTGTCATGACAAGTGTTATGACACTCACCAAGCGTTAAAATCATCGTTAATTACATTTGAAAGACTATCTTTGCTTTGTCTTTCATGTTGCCACATGCTCTTTTTTTCATTTTTTTTCTTCTCTACTTACGATATTCTCACCCTCACCCTCATCACCTTGAGATCTTGCTCCCTTCACTTTATTTCTTCAAGGTCTTTGCTATCTCTTCTTTTTGTAACTAAAAATATAGCCTATTCCTCCTTCAATAATGATGATCGTATGATGCTTGAAGGCTAGGGTTATTTAATGATTTGAAGAAGCTTTGGAGCTAAACATGTAACATAAACTTTGTTCTTTATGGGTTGTCTAATTAGAAGCATATATGATGATAGTAGATATTGGAGTAAAACATATGTGCAGAAAATTGATGATGAATAGGTACATGCATATGTTCTGTTTTTGGGTTAATGATCAAATATAGATCATGATTTGTTTGTAAATGATATTGAGCTGAAATGGGAGTAGGAATGAAGAGGAAATAATGAGGACATAAGCTAGAAATGATAGACTAAGAAAAAGAGATGAATTAGGATGAAAATGAAGTTAAATGTGTGCTGGAATATGTTAGATAAAGTGTTTTTACTAAACATACATCTGTTTTTTAGCTATAACTTGATATGTAGATATCAAAATGGGATTATTTTAAGTTTAGATTAAACTAGAGACATATGGATATATTTTTCATGAAGAAATCAAAATTTAATTATACCTCTAAGAGTTTCAAAATTTGTCTTAAAGTTGAGTATTGTGTACTGTCACTGTTTGAGAGAAGCTTGTAGTATTTTGAGTATAAATTGCAGATTACTGAACTAAATTGCATGAAATTGGTGGTAATAGACACATAGGAACATTTTGTAAAAGAATTTGTTGCCTAAATGCCTCTTTTATTATGTCAAAATAGCCATGCAAAATCGACCCAAAAATCTATTTTAAAAGAAAAGCTGGAATGATGCTTGAATAAAAGAGTGCACGATTTCACACAAGCACGATCATGACAAAGAGGAACACTAGGGAGTTGCATGATCATGCACAAGCATGATTGTGACAGTGAAGGTGTATTGCTGTTGGATAGCTTTTGGCACCCTTTACTCTTTTGGCCATAACTTCTTCTCTAGACCTCCGATTGAACTAAAATTTAAACCATAAAATCCTCACACATTTTCCTTCCTCTTCACCAAATTTCTTGGTCATCTTAATTCACTAGAAAGAATCAGTAAATGTTGATTGAGGAACTTAGGATAATTAAGTATATTGAGCTATGAATCTTAGTGCGTGATTAGTGAATGAATTGTTGATATCAAAATACCAAAGGCATGAGTATAATGGAAATGAAGATGTTCATATGATTGTAGTTATGATTCAAAGGAGATGAGTGATTTGTATCAAGTAAAAGTGAATAAGAATTAGATATTATAAGAGCATGTAATGTTAGAAAAGAAATGATGAGTAATTGAATTATGATATTAGAATAACTAAGTGTTCTTAAGGTGTAAACCTAAGAATAAGATAAACACAAACAAATGATAAGGTTTGAATGATCAAGAGACGTGATTAAGGAAACATACTCGAAATAGTTAAATTGAGCATGCATTATACGTTACACATATACATATGTGTAAAATTGAATGTTTGTGTGATTGTGCAATTAATAATGTATGTGCAATATGTGTATTGCATAATGTTGATACAAGATAGAACGTCCACATGCAGACGTTTCTGGATCTTAAAAGTAAATGTTAATCTAGAGCATACTGTGAGTCAACCTAAATGGTCTCATTTTATTGTTTATTCTATTTTAAACTTTTGCATTGAATTGCAACTGATATGAATGATGTGAATGTGATTGAGACAATTTCGGACATTAATACTCCAAGGAGTTTGATAAATGTGAGAACATTAGAAGTGCTCCTTGTATGTAAATCTGACAGAAATAAGTAATTCTCAACATAACTGTTGAATGTCAGACTTAGTTCGAATGACAAGTGAAATTGAGTGTGTAAAGTGATTGACTGATCTTATATGACTAGATGCATTTCATTACATGAATGTATGATAACATAAAGGCAGTTGTGACCGGAGTGACCAGTCTGAAAAAGCTTATAGCTCGAGATATACACAAGTGCCACAAGCTTAGTTGATAATGTGCCCATTATCAACAAGGGATATGGGACAATATCTGAAACAAGCCCAGTATCCACAAAGGATATGAGCCTGTAAAAAGGCACTCGATCACAACAATAACAATTGGAAGTGAGTCTTATGAGCATTGCGTATAAAATTGATATGTATGTTTTAAAAGATCAAAACGAACTGTTTGACAGCTCTAAACGTGAAATGTGAAATAAGTGATCAAAGTGATATATGATGCTATATGATTATTAATGAGATGATACGAATTACGTGATTACATGAACTATATGTGTTATGTGATATGAGTGAGCCATCGAGGATGGTCCACTCATTGAGTTCACAAAAATTACCCCAAAATTACAACATTATTTTTCAAGCTTAAAGAAGATCTCCAGTTAGACAAATTGGAGTCTAGCCACTACATTCGAGTAAGAGATATAGGTCGGGATCAGTTCACGTCTGCATATGTATTTTATTATTTTGTATCAAAATATGTCTTCACAAGTATTGTACAATGTGTATGTAAATGATCTTATAATGTAATGACATTATGACTACAAGTGTTTTGTATCTGCAATGAGCCCAAGTGGATATTGAATTGCTGATGATATGTATAATTGTTGTAACACTGCGATTGAAAATGTTTATGAATAAAATGGGTTGAAAGTTCCATTATTAATTTTTCGCATATACATGTGATATTTTTAAAAAATTTGTAATGAGTTTGATTGATTGACTATTCTACCATACCACCCTCGCAGAGTATGTTCTCGAATACCTTCGGTATGTTTAGGGATATGCACCATGAGAGTAAGGTGCTACACTTTGATTCTCCTTCATCCACCTTGGTTTGCTTCTGCCTTTGCCCATCCTAGATGCTAATGCATTCTTCTTTTCTACCAGTCACGATTGGTGGATAAACTGCATTTAATTGGCGGCAAACATTGATTCACAAATACAAATTCAAACACATCCACACCATAACCTAACTAAGGGGATAAGTAATTTTGTTTTCTAAAATACAATGAAAATCTTAATCGACACTGTGGGATCATGCAATTGTATTTTTCAGAAACTACAATCAATTTTTACAGCAACAAACAAGGAAATTAGTTTCCAAAAATAGAGGCAACATTTTTCAGAAAAATAACAAAAAGAGCAAAACGCATGTAAGGCATATGAATTGAGTTTTTAGAAATTTAAAATTCAAGTTTAAACCTGTGGGATTGTTTTTTCATAATACACAAAATAAAGGGGAGTTTCAATTTTCAGAAAATTAAATAAACCCTAATTGATAGTTTTAAGTATTGATTTCTATTAAATAAAAAACAATCAAGAAATTTAATCAAGTTAAACAATTAAAGGAGACTATGATACCACTATTAGAAAACTAATGATGATCCATGATTGGCATAAGTTTTAATCTTATAAACCCTCAATATTCCGCAAGTGCATGATTTGTAGCGTTATATTAAAGATGTCGATCCCACAATAAAGGAGAGTAATCTAATCCTAAAATCTAAGGCCAGAAAAACTATAAAACTGAAAATTAAAGATGCAATAGAAATTAATTTCTAGAATTGAGTTCAACCAATCAAATCAGAAATTAAACACAAAAGTCTTAACAAATGCGCAATATGTAATCATAGTAGAAATCAAACTAAGGAATTTATTAACCTAGCCGATTATGTGTCAACGGAGTGACAGTTCTAGAGTATCCTAGGTTGATTACTCTCTCTTAAGTTATATAGTTAAACCCTAAATTATAAACCCTAATCAGATTATGGAATTTGCAATCTCTCAATTCTTAAATTATCCAAAACCTTAATTAGATCTGAAGCACTCTAATAAACTATCGAAATATCACACGGAATCTCTCTCCACATAATTAAAAATACGATTTGTCACAGTTTCTATTAAATCACCTAACTCTTATTAATTTGATTTAATCTTTTTTCATTCAGTTCACCCTCTCAGTTTATTACCGAATTATGCGAGAATGCAATCAAATCACTATATTCATCTAATAAATGCAATCGACTAAATTATCATTAAATCAAAATAAAATCCCCAAGGAGAGTTTAGAACATCATCAATATTTCAAATTCTATTATCAAACTATCCATCTCAATTCTATACATAAATAAAATCGAAATGATAAGGAAATAATGACTTATAATAGATGATAGTAGGTAGCAACGTCGGGAAACCTCCCGATCTGAGAAGCACATCGAGTTATCTTTGTCTTCCTCTTCCTTCTTCTTCTCTCTCTATCTTTTAATATTCTCTCTTTAAGGTTTTAAGTGTGGTTGATGCAAAAAGCTACTTTGCGCTCCTCTTAATGTTCTTTAAATAGTCTTTTATGTTTTGGGTAATCCTAGGGTCTTTATGGGGTTCGAAAGGTCCAAAAAGTGCCTCGAACCGTGAAATTTGTAAGCAATTAGGTGTCTGCTAGATGCAAGCCACGACCGTGGCCCACACCTGAGCCTTTTGTCACGATTGTAGCCCGTGGGTCATTATTTCGGTCCAAATGTCTTTTGAAATTCCTTCGTTCTTAGATATTAGCCTTGAAATACTAGTAAACATATCAAGATACCTCAAAAACATAATATTTAAGCTCAAAAGTATGTACTAACCCATAAAACACTTAAAACACAAATAATTAATAAACTAACACAATGCTAACCTAATCACATACTAAATAATCGAATTAACAGCTAAACACATATCAAACTATGCTTTAAAACATGATGCAGTTTACACTTATCAATCCAATCACGAGCTTAATAGAAAAATAAAATTTGTTAATTTGTTAATTGGATCTCAATACTTGAATAGCCTAAAAAATATGAACCATAAAAATAATTAAATCATGCTTGGTTTATATTCCTGTTGAAACTTTTTTCATGAGGTGTCAAACATGAGTTGTTAAAGTGTCCAACCTCTAAAAGAATCCATAGAACAAAAAAACTTAATTTGAGAGGAATAAACAGGAGTGTTAGCTACTTTATGCCTATTTCCTATTTATAGAAAAAAAACATTAGGGATTATTTTTGTTAAAATTAAAATTCCTCATTATAATTAAAGTCAAACTCTAATTATAATTTAATTTGATTTTAATAAAATCAAATATCTCATATTTGATCCTTGAAGTTTCTCAAACTTGGCAATTAAGTCTAACTTAATTTAGATTGACTTTTCTCTTTTTAACTTCTCTTTATGTGTGACTTATTAGATCTATAATAAATTGACAATGATTATAAAATATAATTAGAATTCATAATTAGAATTAGAAAATTAAAACTCCTTCTAATTTATCTTTAATACTTAAATTAAATAATTTATAATCATAAATCAAAATTAAAATTTAAGAGCGAGCCTTGGAGCAACTGATAAGGTTACTCTTTTGTAAATAGAAGGTCATGAGTTCGAGTCATGGAAACAACTTTGTAAAATACAAAGGGAAGGTTGTGCATAATTGATGGTCCTCCTTTAACCCTTTCACCTTTTTAAATTTCAATTCATCACTACTAATTAAGAATATAGAACATTCTCTCTTATTATTTTAGAGTGGTGAATCCTTTATTGACTTACTTAATTATCTCTACATGGTTCATATTGTTCGAAATTCGGAATAGGATCTGATCCCGATCATAAACAAATAATTACAAAACTTTTTCGTATTTTGGTTTCCTAAAAACCAAGATTACTTTAATTGTATAAAATAATTAACGATAAATCATAATAAAACATGAATCTTATTTTCTACCTTATTCCAAAACTTGATCATATTTTTGTCATATCCCTCAAACTGTTTTCAAAATTGATCCATTTCAACCACTACAGCTGCACAAGTGCTCGACCTCTAACGGTATCCACATAACATGTTGAGAGAACTTTGTAATTTTACAAAGAGGGTTAAGTAAGAAGTGTTAGCTCCATTAGAGCTTAAGTCTATTTATAATAAGTTTTGGACATTTTAGTAATTTAATTGAAATGAAATTATAATTTCATTTAAACTTTAATTAGAATTAACATAATTCTAATTTAATACTAATTATGCCCAAATAAGACCCAATATTTCATATTGATCCTTATTTATTAAATATCTTATATTTAATAAATAAAGTTTCTCAAACTTTACGATCAAGTCCAACTTGATTAAAATATCTTTACTTTCTTAAACTCGCTCTTTATGTGAGACTCATTAAGTTCTTAAATATATTGGCACTTGACATATATGGTAACCCCAAATCATATTTAGGATTAGATAAATTAAATTCTTTTAATTTATTTTTAATTCTTTGATTAAACAATTTGAATCCATAAATCAAGATTGTCGTCTAGTAATACATTATAACCACCTAAATATTTAGGAATAACAAAGTGGCTTTGACTAACCTTTTTGTTCATGATTTTTTTGTATAATTCAATCCTTTCATCACTCAATGTTTCGATTAGACATAGAGCACGAAATTAATATTTACTTTGTTTGGAGTCTAATCATATTAGTTATTAACAATTAGCTATTGATTTAATTAATGACATTTGTAAACTATTTACAAAATGTCATTCTATCTTAGTTAAGGATTTTTCGAATCAATACTAATTGAGAACAACATAACATTCTCCCTAATTACTTTAGGGTGATAAATCATAACTTGATGATTTCTCAACTATCTCTATATAGTTCATGCTACATCCAATGACTACCCACTGAACTATCTATGATTAGCATAATTCATAAGTAGTATCAAAACATAGCAATCTCTATATAAGATAACTTTGGATACCTCAAGTTAAATGATCACTTATACAATTATCACAATTATAATTTTCATAAACGTACAAGTAATATTTCAAATGGATTTCTTATATCAGGTCTGTTCAGTGAACTTGTTCTATAACAAGTTCACACACGTTTGTTTAAGTATCTCTATACTTTAATCTATGAGATCAACTACTTCCTTCATAAGAAAAATCATAACGTATACTAGTCATTTTACGTTATATTAATATTTACTCTTAATATAACAATTACTAAGAACAATTTAGGGATAATATACATAATATATTCTGGTACTACCAATTGAGCTACCCTAATTAGAATAGGTCATAAGTAGCATGAAAACACAATAATTCCTATATAAGACACTTTGGTAATCTCGAGTCTAAAGATCAATTATACAACCATCATGATAAGAAAATCTATAGACAAGTAAGGAATATTCTACTAGGGATCCTCATAATCATGTTAGTTTAGTGAGCTTATTCTTTAATAAGCACCCGCACATTTGTTTATCTCTATACTTTAATTTATGATATCAATTATTTTCTCCATACGAAAAAACATACTTTGTGCTAGTTTTACTATTTCATTAATATACTATTTTAATGAAATTATAATTGTTAACAATTTATGAATAATACATAAAATTTTATTTTCGGTTAAACTTTAACTATAATTACAATAATTCTAATTAAATACCAATTATGCCTAACTAAGATCTAATATTTCATATTGATCTTTATTTATTAGATATCTCATATTTAATAATAACTTTACGATCAAGTCTAACTTTATTAAAATATCTTTGCTCTCTTTAACTCATTCCTTATGTGAGATCCATTAAGTTCCCAAATATGTTGACAATAGATACATATTATAACCTTAAATAATATTTAGAATTAAATAAATTAAATCTTTTAATTTATCTTTAATTATCTAATTAAATAATTTATATCCATAGATCAAGATTGACGTCTAAAAACACATCATGACAACCCAAATATTTAAGAATGTCAAAGTGGTTTTAACTAACCTTTCTGCGTATGATTTTTCTTTGTATAATTCAATCATTTCATTACATAATGTTTCGATTAGACATAGAGATGAAATTAATGTCTACTTTATTTTGAGTTAATCATATAATTTTCTTCCTTTAGTTATTTATTCAACTGATGACATTTATAAACTATTTAAAAATTTTCATTCTACCTTGACCAAGAATTTCCCGAATCAATACTAATTGAGCACAACAGAACACTCTCCCTAATTACTTTTAGGTGATAAATCCTATCTTGATCGCTTGATTGCTCTATATTCGTGCTACATCTAATGACTACCTACTGAACTACCTGTAATTAGAATAGATCATAAGTAATATCAAAACATAATAATCTATATACAAGATAACTTTGAAGACCTCAAGTCAAAGGATCACTTACACAATCATCATAATAAAAATTTTCATAGACATACAAGTAATATTCTAAATGGATTTCTCATATCAGGTCTATTTAGTGAATTTGTTCTCTAACATGATATTTTAGTCAATGAGATCAACTACTTCCTTCATAAGGAAAAATATAACGTGTGTTAATCTTTTTATATTTTATTAATATCCAATCTTAATAAACAATGACTAGGAACAATTTAGGAATAATAGATAAATACAATATGAATCTTATAATTATAATCTCATCATAATTTCATTTGTAATGTATAATTATCCCATTACTTTATCATATACATCTAAACATAAAAATGATAAAGAATGCCTTTAAAGTATTTTGTAAATAAACTACAAATAATTGATTAACTGTAGGGTATAAACTAACACATATTATATCGAAGTACTACCAATTGAGCTACCCTAATTAGAATAGGTCATAAGTAGCATTAAAATACAGTAATTTTCACGAGAAACTAATTCACGTACATGTGAGTCAATCAATATTATAATAACCGCAAGTGCACAGTGTAGCTATAGCTAGTATCAACAAGTACAGGTCGGTCCTATTAGGATAGTGAGTACTAATAGTTACCTTTTTCCTATTATCTAGCCTATGAATTGATTTTAGATTTTAATAAAGAAAATAAAAACTAAAGCACATAAAATAAACATGCAATGATATTGAACAGAGAATTAAAGAAGCAATAAGAAAATTATTGATATCATAAAATTAGTATCTAGGTTTTTAATCTCCCAAAACCTTTAATAGATTGATCTTTTATTATCCAATTGTTTTGTTGAAATATTGGACCATGGAGACTCCTATGATATGTTAATAGTTTACCTTGAGTCTACTAATAACTAATCTGAAGGTTTCCAACTGAAAGAAGAGCACATGCAAATACACAACCGTGCAATCCCTTCTGTGCATCAAATCTTCATTTTACGCCATGTTTTCATTTAAATTCTTCTCCTTTAAGTCCATAAAGGCAATTATAATCTATATACACACTTAAAATGAATTAAATACCAAATATATAACACAAGTATAAAATATCAAGCGAAAATAAATCAAATTTAGGTCAAAAATATGTTCAATTACCTATTTATCAAATATCCCTATACTTAAGTTTTTGCTTGTCTTTAAGCAAACTATAATCAAAATTATAAATTTTACAGCATCATTCCTTCACCAATCTCAATATGTCTATTCATACTATACATCATCATATCTTATTGAGTTAGATTAACATACAATTAGAGCCAAGTTGTCCTAAAATTAAATTCTTAAGCAATATTAACAGTAATCACATCAACAATCACATTGAAATCAAAAGCATATCTCTTTGCACCTTCATCAAGATTTTAGTTAATGCACTCAAGTGTTTAGGGTGAAAAGCATTAGGACTCTCAATCAATACATAATAGAACTCTTACCATATGCTTGCAATAAAATCACATCTCCACTATTTATGTACAAACTATAAACATCAATCAAAAGGTCTTTATATAGGTTGTAATGGGGCTTAGGTAATGTATGATTGGGATAATAAAAGGTTAGTTGAAGTAAATTTACTAAACAATATATGTCAAGACTTGTTTGCAAATATACATAGGTCCTTTCATTATAAATCCACTGGTACTATATATTTTTTCATTGTTTTCTTTTTTGCTTCCTTTTTTTACAATATTCCAATCAGTACCAAAATTTAACAAATATTGGACCTTTAAAAAATTTCAAGGTCTTAACAAGTCATTAATGTAAATAACCTTCAAGGTTCAAACCAATAAATAGGTCTTCAAAGAAAAATAGGATAAAGGTTTATAATTTGGGTTAAATCAATGAAAATGACTAAGGCTTAACTTGGTTATTCCTAAAGGTAAACTTAAAGGTGTGGTAATTTTCAAATAAATAGGCTAAAACAAGTTGTTAAATCTAAATGCCTCCATCATATTAACGTTTCTAATTTAATAAATATGGTCTTAATATGCATCATAAAAGTAAATTCCAGAATTATCCTACGTTGCATGATAGCACAAACATGAAAAATAAAAAGAGCTGTAAAAATTTTAAAATAGGCTCGTTAGACTCAAAAGCTCACAAAAAAATCGGGAGTATATGTGTGTAAATAATATGCAATTTTCATTCAACTATAATATTTCAATGATTACAATAAATATGACTTAGAAAACTAATTTTATTCTAACCATCATCCTTTTGCACACCAATTCAATCAATATTCGACAAGGAAATATAGTATTCATGGAATTAGTTCAATCAATTCAAAATATTAATTAATGAGATTCATAATCAAGGTTATAATAAGCATGAAAAAAATCGTTAAAATTAATATACTTGAAAAAATTGTTAAATGTTCATTTTACTCATCCCCGCACTTAAAGTTATACATTATCTCCAGTGTACACAATACAAGTATAGATAAAAGTGGGAGATTTTTTTAATACTTTCCTGAATGTGAAAATTTCATGATTTCATATCCATCTAATAGTGAATTGCATCCTTGCAAAATATAAAAAGAAAAGGATAAAAAATAACAAAAGAAATAAAAATAACATGAAAAAATCCTATACTAACATATGAATTAGAATCAAAATGAAATAAAACTAAAACTTATCTTAATTCATGGGTTGCCTCCTATGTAGGGCTTGTTTAATGACAATAGCTCGACGTACCCTTTATGATGAACTTCATCCTAGAAGTGGCTTGCTTCCACCCGTTTCCTTGCATAAAGGTATTGTAGCCTATAAGTAAGCCAACTCTTGCAAAATAATAACAAGGACATAATTTATTAAATTAGTAAATCTAATTGCAACCATTAATGCCCTTTCTAATGCTAAATTGTTAATGAAAGAGGGAAAAACAAAACTCCTTGAATCATCAGTTGACTCGATCGGTTTGTCTTTAAGGAAGTGAAAACCTTCCATACTTAAAGTTACTAGCAACACCTCATCAGTAGTTTCCTTACCTAGTTACTTTGTTAATTCCTTTTGAACCTTCTCTATCCACTCTTCTTCTTCTTTTTCTTCATGGACAAAGATTTTTGGCTCATCTTCTTCAATTACCTTCGACCAACTTTCCTTTCTTGAATGAAGGCTTCTTTAAGAAGCTCTTCTTACAATGTCTCTTCATCCATGAAGCCAACTGTCCTCTTTTCTTCACTTTGCTGTGTTATTAGGTTGAAATAGTATTCTGCATTATGCTCAAAATATTCAGGTGAAGAAATCCTTTCTTCACGTCGGCTAGCTTGGTCGATAATGCATTCCATTAATTTTTCTCTTATATGTGCTTGGTATGGAAACGATTGCGCCATAGCAAGCTTGTCAAATTCTGACCAGTCCACCACAACTATTCATCACTTTTAGAC
>JANSVB020000016.1:281431-306771 GCA_025504935.2 Erythroxylum haughtii
GATTGGACAGAAAATTGTGTCTTTGTCCATTGAAGACGGGACATAATTTTGTGAAGACGGTAAGCAAACACGTCATACGACAGAACATTTATGTCTTCGTCATCCATCCTCACGTCCGCAGACGGCAACCAAACACGGAGTTAGCACTAAAGAGACTGGAGTCTGCATTGTCTGTCTTTTTTGGTCTATAGTGTATTGTAAGCAACTATTCTATTTTCTGCGATCAAAGAAAGGAAACAAGAGCTTTCTACTGCTACTACTGTTAACACTGTGCATTGATCATGGTCATGACCATCATGATCATGGATTCAAGTTTTCTGTCTGTCTGATAAAACAACATCTGATGATTAATAACTGAATTTTTTTTTTATATTGTAATATAATACGTATATAGCACAAAACAGAATACCATCTCCCACTCGCTAGCTCAGGCGAGTGCAAGTTACACCCGGCGGGAAACTGGCAATTTCGGGAAAATCCCTCTTCCTCCCTCCCCCTCCCTCCAAAACACCCTAATCCAAATGTTCCTCCTCTCCCTTTAAACCCTAACCCTAAACCTAATACCCAATCCCTTTGGTGCTTTCAAGTTTCTCAATTATCAATAATTCTCACATCACATTGTGAAGGTGGAGAGTGAGAGAGCAAAAGGAAGCAACAGTCTTTTGTTCTCTCCTCTGCCAATAATTAATAATTTCCTTTTTTTCCATGGCATTTATTCACCTCCACAACAACAAAACCCTAGAAGCACGAGAAGTGAAAGTGGACGGAGACGGTGACATTAACATCGACGGCAATCGGGCGGGGACTCCGGTTAAGTACGTGTCTTTGGACCGAGTCTACTCGGCGGCGTCTCGCTGCGTGAGCGCCGTTGGATCGTCAAACGTCATGTCGAAGAAGGTTAAAGCTAGGAAGCTCGTCGTTCACGACGATCCGTGCTCGATTAAACCGCCTGTTCTTCACGTCTACTCTCGCCGGAGCAAAAGACACCGAGATTGCAATCGAAGTTTGTCCTTCTTCGAGTCTTTAGTTGCGCGCTCTGTGAAGATTGAAAGTATCGACTTTGAAGAATCGATTGAGCGTGAGGTGAAGAAGAAGAAGGAGAAAAGGACAAGGATTGGGTGTACTGAGTTGAAAAAATTGGAGGTCGATTCCACTGTTTTGATGGATTCCGATAGGCGGCGTTTGAGGGATTGTAGAATTCACAATGTGAATATCAATTCTAGTGATAATAATAAAAATAAAAAGCGTGGGAATTTTTCGAGGAAGAAAGTTTTGCCTACTTCTAAAAGATGGGTCAGGTGGGGTTCCTGTTGTCATTTTTCTTCTAATTGTGCACTCTTTGCTTGTATTTGGCTGGATTAAGGAGTACTGGAATTGAAGTTGAAACTGCATTTTGTATGTAAGGTGGGAAATTATCAATTGAGGAGTAAGTATATTATGTAAGGTGTCAAATTATCAATTGAGGAGTAAGTATATAGTGTTGAATGGGCGATATTGCTTGGAAACCTGAATCACAGTCGATATAGAATTGAAATGAAAGTTGCTAGCATTCAAGCAAGTTCAATACAAGTGCTTATTACTTTGCAAGAGCAGCAAACAGTTTTCGCTTGCATATTGTTTTATTTCATTGGCTTTATGAGCCACCAAAAGAGGGCTTTCGATATCTCTGTGTGTCTACAGCTTTTGCCTTTTTGTTATTCACGGATGTGACTTTTGACTTTCATAGGTTGAGGTTTGATGGCGTTGATCCTGAAACATTTGTTGGGTTACCGTGCAAGGTAAGAACTTGCATCATATGCTCATATTTTCATATTAATCATTTTGCGAGGGTACTTCTAATTACAGTGCAAGGTAAAAACCTATGGCAACATTCGTTGGTCTAGACTTTTCTTTTGCTCCATAATTAAGCTGCATATGCCCAGGTTTATTGGCCATTGGATGCTGCTTGGTATTCTGGACAAGTTGCTCATTACTGTTTGGAAACCAAACGACACCATGTACGAATTCACTTGCCAACTTATTTCTCCTTGATAATTTTGGATTGCTAAAACCGTTGAAATATTAGTAGCATATGCCTGACCCTAAGTGAAACATAATTCAGGTCAAATATGAAGATGGTGATGAGGAGGATCTTGGTCTTTTAGATGAAAAAATAAAATTTTTCCTCTCTCATGAGGAGATGGTGAATCTGAACCTGAAATTCAACATGACATGTACTGATGCTGATAGCTACAATTATGATGAGATGGTTGCATTAGCTGCCAGCTTAGATGACTGCCAAGATCTGGAGCCTGGCGATATCATATGGGCAAAACTTACTGGTTTTGATCAAAAGCTTTCTTACTATTTAAAACTTTTGAATCTTTCTTCTCTTTGCTGGTGCATGCACTTGAGTGATTTTTACCTTTCTCTGTTAATATTTTTTAAATTTAAAAGTCAGAGCCAATGTTTAAGAGGAAAGAAATAAGAAATAGAGGTGAAAATAATAAGTCTGGGATGCTAAGCATTTGCAGAAGTTCATGGTTCTATCAATGCCTTTATTGTCCATCAGTTAGTGAAGTAAGTAGTGTAGAAAAATAACTCTGTTCTATACTTGATCTTGTTCTTGGAGATTTCTGTTGTATGTGGAATAGCATATGTTCCAGTGCCATGAACAGTAGTTAGCTGAGTATTAATTCCAGTGCCAACATGGAGCTTCACAACTCAACACACAATATCTAGCATGTGACTGGAAATTTACTGTTTGGATATAAAAGAATGTGAACCAGTTATTGGATCTTGATTGAGCTGATTTGAGAATCTGGTTAATGATTATATTTACTGGTTCCTTTTCCAGGTTATATTAGTTTTTCAAACTTGGTGAGATCATTTCTGTGACATTCTCTATTTGCCACTCTCTTAGTTGCCTTTTCAAAGAACTGAGATTTCAATAGTGACTATATTCCTTTTTTATTTCATAGAAACTATATCTTCTTATATTATGGTGCAGGTCATGCAATGTGGCCAGCTATTATTGTAGATGAAGCCCTTATTTCTGATCGGAAGGGTTTAAACAGATTTAGTGGAGGAAGATCAGTCCTTGTACAATTTTTCGGTACCCATGATTTTGCAAGGTCTGTGATACACTTGGGTTTTGGGGATTTATCGTGTGGGGTTGATCACTGCCTTATCTAGCAGATGGTTAAGACACATGCCTTTGTTGGAGTCTGAAATACTTGTAATCTTTTCAGAGTAAAACCAAAGCAGATAATTTCTTTTCTCAAAGGGCTTCTTTCTTGTTTCCACCATAAGTGCAAGAAGCCTCAATTTGCTCAAAGCTTGGAAGAAGCAAAAATGTAATGTTTTTTACAATAGCCTGTTACTTCCTTTTTACTTTATCTTTATTTTAATTTAGATGCTAATCTGTCATTTCACAATAAATCTTTGATTATATCTTGTGGAATTTATCCAACTTTTCTTTCTCTTCTTCACAACTTATGTCTCAATAAATCTGGCTAATCATATAGGGTTTGTCCTGGTACAAATATCAGACTTTGATTGATAAATAAAAGGAAATTATGTTTGAAACACATCATAGAGCATGCAGCCTATAAGCTAGGTTTATCATGTTAAACTTGTGTGAAATGCCATATTAAAGATTGGTAATTTTAGATCCAGAGTATTGTGTTATCCATAATTTTAAGGTGCAAAGCACCCAGTATCTGTTACATCTCAAGAGGTTAAAGGTTCTTCATCAATGCTGATGATTTCTAATAAGTCTGCACATTCCATCTTTTAGCTTGTCTACTTTAACGTAAGTTATCAACATTATTACCAGTGAAAATAAGCAGTAGAACAAACAGGCAGGGAGAGAAAATTAAATGGACACTTGTCCAAATGTTGAAAACATAGGTGGCTGCTGTAAGAGGTATGAAGAGCAATGCCAAACACCATGGTGAAGGCCAGCTTTGACTATGAACTATCATCTGTTCCCATATTATTGTCATGCAGATATCAAAATCTCAACAGTTTTACTGCTGCAAGCCTTTTTTGTTTTTCTAACTCTGCCTCTCTATTTCCCTTTTAAAAGCACTAGAAGAATTCCGTTCAGGTGGACAACTTGTACTTCTCAAATTGAATATGAAATACTATGCTAATTGGGCATGTTGGATGTAGTCGATAGCTCAACGGATCACACTATGAATGATATGTTTGATGAAATGGATGCCCTTTTTGTGTTTACATCTTTATAGAATAGCATCTATTAATTTTGTTTATCTGGATATGGCTTTCGTGCTATAATAAGTGCTTTTAATCCATTGAGCTAATACGTCAAAAAGTTTGTGTTTGATTGTGGCTAGGGATTGCTAGATTCTATGATTACTTTTAATTTTCTCAAGCTTTGAGATTTGATGGTTTTTAAAAGTAGGCAAAAGCTTTCTTCAAGTTGATGGACTTCAAACTAAGTATGACACAAGTGTTTTATTTGTGTTTATTTAGTCTCATCTAAACCTGAAGTTTCACTGGTTACATATTGATATGTAAAATTGCTTTTCTTTTTTGTTTTTATTGAAGATGCCTCGCAGAGTATGTTTCAGTCTCCTTTTAATCTTTCCAAATGAACAAATTTTGGGTTTTTAGCAGGTATCTGAGTGAACAAAAACTTCCAAAAAGAATGCTACAATTGCAAACTGGCAAGAATGCTGATAGTTCTGAGACTCTGGGTAGTGAGGACGAAGGGAGTACAGATTCTGGTGGAGATTGTTATAAAGATGAAGGAATTCAAAAGATATTGGGAGGCCTTAGTACCTCTCCTTATGTTATTGGGGATTTGCAAATATTAAGCCTTGGTAATTTTGAGCATTTATTCTGAAACACTGTTCAAAGTTCCCCATGCATTTTATCTCAACTTAACTGTCATCCTTAAGATATTCATAATCAACCAATGCTTCAATGTCATCCTTAAGATATTCATAATCAACCAATTCTTCAAGTTTCTACTATTTCAAGACATCCAAGTACTTATTACTGTATTTTCTCCCACTTGTTATTATTACTCAGATTAATTGATTTATAAATAGTACCCTTTTAACTTTTACTTTTATTCCCTCCTTTTTGTTTGAAATGTCTATAAGTCATGACTCTTAATTCATAATGAGCTTTGGAAACTTGTCATTTACTACAAACTAGCAAACTTTATTGGAAATTTTAATAAATTGGTACTTATAATAATCACTGAACCTTTTTTAATAGGAAGGATTGTCAAGGACTCGGAATATTTTCAGGATGATAGATTTATCTGGCCTGAAGGATATACTGCTTTGAGGAAATTCAAGTCAATAGCAGGTGAATACTGTGTGAATTTTTCTGTAGTAACTTCAAATTCTTTTCTCAACTTGCTCTTTGTTTTGAGGTGTTATACTTTTCGCTTTTAAATTAATTTTATTTTTAATTGATATTACATGACATTTTCTCTCAAATTTGAGTATTTCAGATCCAAACATTTGTACAGTATATAAGATGGAAGTGTTGAGAGATGCAGAGTCAAAGATTCGGCCTTTATTTAGAGTGACATTGGATAATGGAGAACAGGTAAGGTTGATAAAATGAATCCTAATTCTATAAACATGCTGATGACCCTTTTGCAATTTATTTGTTGTAAATTTCTTACCATTTTAGCTAGGATTTTTTTTGCAGTAATCAGATTATGCACTCCATGCATTGAAAGACCATCATATGCACTCTCTTTTTCCTCCTTTTTGTCTGTCACTCTCACTCACTCTCTGTCTCTGTGTGCCTCTGCTTGTGTTTGTCAGTAGAACTGATAGTAAAGCATGTTGTGGTAGAACCCTTTGAAACTCAGTTTTTAATTATTTGCTATGGACACAAGATTTTGTTTGCTTAGATCAATGAAAGAAGGAAACTTCACATTTTCACGTACTATATGCATATCTTAGTGTTGATTTGCATTTTTTACTTTCTATATTTGCTCACAAGATCTATATGTATCTAAGATAACCATGGTTTAAGGTGTAAGCTTTTCTATCCAATGATGAACAGTGATCTCACAGTTAAGTGCTTTCTTTTTGTATACCAAGAGTTCTATTGATCAAGTCAACTGAGCTAAGCAGTGAGCATTTAGGGGTTCAGGATTTACTTATGCTTGTTTGTTTTCTTTTGATGGATTTTCTGTGACCTTTTAATTGCTCTTGAATTACATGCCTCTTAGCACTCAAAGCTAAGATCTGATTGGCATCACACATCTTACTATTGCACGCATCATTTCTACACGTATGATTTGCTAAACCTTTATAGTTATCTCCTTTTTCTTCAGATTAAAGGATCTACTCCATCTGCTTGCTGGAACAAAATATACAAAAGAATGAAAAAACTGCAGAATGGTACTTCCAACGGCATCAATGCTGAAAATGGGGTGGAAAGCGTCTACGAATCGGGTTCTGACATGTTTGGTTTCTCCAATCCTCAAGTAATAAAACTAATAAAGGTACAAGGATTTTCTTTTCCCTGAAACTCCTTACCAAAAATCATAGGTTAAATAAATGACTCTTGATATTAAAGTATACTCATGAACTTATATGCTGAATATACAGTTGGTAAATGAGCATTTGACATGCATATTAAGAAGACAAGCACTTTTTGATTGGCAGCGACATGGAACTTTTGAAACTTAATGACTTTGCTCACCATTTTACTCTATAGGGTTAACTTTCTTCTGCTTCCAGTCGAAATGTCCTGTCATTTCTAGTGTCGAAATGTCCTGTCATTTCTAGTTGTTCTTTTCTCTCTGATTGTGTTATTAACTCTGATGGTAAAAGAAAATATGTAAAATTTAAATGCAAATAACTATTGTTTCTTCTTTTGACGTTCTTAGGGTGACTTTTATTTTCTGCTTGTAGTAGTTTGACAATCATTTGTATTTGTTATGGAAATGTGTACATTGATGGTGCCTGCTTAGATTGTATATTGATTCCCTATGATGTTAACAGGGGTTGTTGAAATCCAGACTATCGTCCAAGTTATCTATGTGCAATTCTACCTCTGATAGATATCAGAACTTGCCAGTTGGCTATCGACCTGTTCGTGTAAATTGGAAAGATCTTGATAAGTGCAATGTCTGCCACATGGATGAGGTGCAAGAGAATCTTCTATTTTAATTGCTGTAGCTCTAACTCCTTTAATTTTTATTTGGCCTATCTTTCTCTTTGCATCTCCTTGTCTTCAATTTATTTTTTGAGGGCTGATGTTTTGTCTCTAACCTAATAGTGCTTTCAATTTTTTTATGTGTGGAGGCTCTAATTGTGGTTCTTTGTTTCCAGGAATATGAAAACAATTTGTTTCTGCAGTGTGAGAAATGCAGAATGATGGTAAAACCTTGTATACTGGTTCTGCTGGTTTCTGCACTATAACTTTTTCCATCTGATAAGCGGTTTGAGATATGATACATAGATCCTATTAATTTTTTACTCTTCGTCAATTAATTCCTTTAATGGTTTTTCTTGAAAAGTTCATTTTTTCATTTCTTGTGAAAAGTTTTATTACTTTTCATTTTAATCTTCTAGTTAATTCATATATTTCATAGGAGTAATGTTTACTCAGGTCCATGCCAGATGCTATGGGGAATTAGAACCTGTTGATGGTGTCCTGTGGCTATGCAATTTATGCCGACCAGGGTCCCCTGAGTCTCCTCCGCCCTGCTGCCTTTGTCCTGTAACTGGTAATGTATTGTTATCCATCTTTATCCCCTGTAAGGCTATGGATTATATGTAGCTCAAAATTTAGATTTACTTTTTCCAGGTGGTGCTATGAAGCCAACTACTGATGGTCGCTGGGCTCATCTGGCTTGTGCAATATGGATACCTGGTTTGTGTCTGTAATATGCATGCATTCGTTTATTTGTCTGTTGTATTGGATTATGTGGTCTCACTTTATGCATTTCAGAAACTTGTTTATTTGATGTCAAGAGAATGGAGCCCATTGATGGCTTAAATAGGATCAATAAGGTACGAAGGATGGTTAACTTGAACTTTTATGCTTTATAATCCTATCACCTCTGCGGATAAGCAATTTATTTAATTATTATAACCATTTGCTTATTTTGTGGGTGATATTGAGAACATTTCATTTGTTGAACTTGGTAGCTGTAATCTTGTACTGATGCAGAAATTTGATCTTTAAATTTCTACTATTAAATTCCTTTTAGTTGGACAATCATGATTGTTTACAATCTGCAACCAAATTTTTGGGTTCAAAAACAGGATCGTTGGAAGCTCTTATGCAGCATCTGTGGTGTAGCTTATGGAGCTTGCATCCAAGTAAGATTGTTATCTTAAGATACTAAATAACTGCTATGCTTGTATATTTCAGACTGTCAGTTGAGTGTAATGTTCTCATGCAACTGGACCTGTTAAACGTAAGTTTTAAGTCCTCCGATGTCATTGCATGACTGGTCTTGTTAGCTTAATGCGAAAATTCAAATTCAAATTCCTGCTAAAGATTTTGTATTCAACTGGGGCAAAGTTTAAATTGCTTTTGAACTTCTTTTGTTTCGTTGCAATGTTTTCTAGAAGTCCAATTTGCAAGAATTGCACCTCATAAAAGATTAGAGATGAGAAACAAACCAACAGCTTTGTTTGTTGTTTGCTACCTTTCTCGACATTTATCAGGTCTTTATGGGCAATGATTTACATAACAGGGAAAAAAAAGGGGTTAAAAAAGCGTTGGTTGATATTTGATGAGGTTAATAAGTCACCTCATCTCTATATTTGAGGAGGGTACTAACTTTTTGAAGTTAGACTCTCTTTTTCCTTCCCTTTTCCAAATTTCTGTCTGACAACTTAAATTGTCTTGGCGACTTTTAGTGTACCAGCTTTTTGAAGTTCCTTTTCCTTCTCTTTTCTAAATTTCTTTATCTGATAAGTTAACTGTTATCTCAGCAACTTACGTTGCTCCCTCTTTAGTTGAGAAAGTGAGACAAAGTACGCAAAAGCAACAAAACAGTCCATAGTGCTTGGGTGGCATATTCAATCATTCTTCTGCTCTCTTATTCTCTCTGTAATCTACACATGCATTTAGTAATTTGTGAATTTTAACTCTGTTGAAATCTTACCTGTAGTGCTCAAATAATAATTGCCGGGTAGCATATCATCCTCTCTGTGCACGTGCTGCTGGACTTTGCGTTGAGGTATTCTTTTCCTTTGTTACAATTATTAAAGATGCTTGATTAGTTTGTTCATTTATTTAAACTTCAAATGAATGCTGTAGTTGGTAACAAAATATGCTTATATTTACTCAAACTGCATCATTCTATATGGTCAACAGCTTGAGGATGAGGACAGACTACATCTCCTTTCTCTTGACGATGATGAAGATCACCACTGTATCCGGTTACTTTCCTTCTGTAAGAGGCACAAACAGCCATCTAATGAGAGGCCAGTCATTGATGAAAGGATTAGTAGAATTGCTCGTTGCTGTTCTGATTATATACCTCCATCTAATCCATCTGGCTGTGCTCGTACCGGTATGCCTTTTAAGCTTCTTCTTTGGTTTCAAGTATATTAGATGCTTACTTGCAATGATGCAGTATGTGTATGTATTCTTTCACTCTGTAAGATTTGATTCAAGGTTTTGTGTTATGGTAGTTTTGTTTTCAAGAACCACCGAGTAATATTTTCCATGTAGCACTCCATCCTTCCAAGTCCTGGGATTTCTTTTCGTATATTTAGCTACTTAATTCCATAAAATCTGGTTAAGGAAAAGGTTCTTTCATAAATTCTTTTGATCTTCTTGAATTCTGATAGAGCCTTACAATCATTTTGGAAGAAGAGGAAGGAAGGAACCTGAAGTCCTTGCTGCTGCATCTTTGAAGCGCTTGTTTGTCGAGAATCAGCCTTATTTAGTTGGTGGTTTCTGTAAGCATGATTCATCGATTGGTAGATTGCTGCCAAATGGAGTTGTTGCCTCTAGATCTTTTAACTTACAAAGGTTTAAGGCCTCTCAGCTAGATTCTCATGGCAACATTCTCTCTATGGCTGAGAAGTATAAATACATGCGGGAGACATTCAGGAAGAGATTGACATTTGGTAAGTATCTTAGGATTTCACACAAGTGTCAATGTCAACAATATGTAAGGATCATTTTGGAACTTTATATGGTGACTTGTTTTGTTATTTTTGGTTCTAGGGAAATCAGGAATACATGGATTTGGCATCTTTGCGAAGCAGCCATTTAGGGCTGGAGACATGGTAAAATTAAACTGCATATCAACTATGATAAAATTAATTTGCTTATTAATATATTCTAAGTTCACAAGTATAATGGTGCTATATTTCAGGTGATTGAGTATATAGGTGAACTTGTTAGACCACCTATTGCTGATAGGAGAGAACGATTCATATACAATTCATTGGTGGTATGTTTCTTGGCATTACGTTTTTGTCTCTGTTTCTTTGTGTATGCTTATATTTCTGGTTTTGTGTATGCTTATGATGAGTGGCTATCATCATAAGACTGATCTTTACTATTTGAAAGTTATTTCTGTTGTTTTTATAGTCAAAATCTTGATTAGATTTTTTAAATTCAGGGTGCTGGGACTTATATGTTTCGAATTGATGATGAACGGGTAATTGATGCTACGAGAGCAGGAAGTATTGCTCATTTGATCAATCACTCGTGTGAGGTGTGCATTTTCTCTTGATGATTTTTTGTTGTCAAACTTGTGACTTGTTTTTTCGAAAGGAAAAAAAAAAGATAGTTCTGTGGTAAAGTTCCAATGGCTAATTAGTTTGACTACTGTAAATGATAAATGTTCTGGTCTCAACTGTTCTGTCTTTAAACTTGTGAGAGTATTACTGGAAGTTGAAAGCTCAATGGTGGTTGCAATTTCAGTTCAATCAATTTGTTTGCTAGATGCTTAATTATAGGAGCACTAATTTGTACTTCTGCTTCTTTTTGTTTATTGTTGCACAGCCCAATTGCTACTCGAGAGTGATAAGTGTTAATGGTGATGAGCACATTATTATATTTGCAAAAAGAGATATTAGAAGATGGGAAGAACTCGCATATGACTATAGGTTTTGCTCAATTTCTCAACATCCCGTGTTCATCTGTATGTTTGAGATGTATGCTGACTTTTTCCCTTGCAGATTTTTCTCAATTGATGAACAATTGGCATGCTACTGTGGATTTCCAAGATGCCGTGGTGTGGTTAATGACACTGAAGCAGAGGAGCAGGTGGCAAAGCTATATGCACCTTGCAGTGAATTAATAGACTGGAAAGGAGAGTGAGAAATGGTTGGTATGGTTATGACTTGTTTTTCTACTTGTGCAATCTCTCTCTCTCTGCTTTCTTGGTTGTAGCGAACAGTCTTCTAATTCATGGTCAGATGAATATTAAGAGCAGATGCTTTTGTTGTTGCAATGGCTTCTATTATTGGTCCGTGGATTCTCAACATTTTACTTGTATAATAGGGCAGCATGAGTTTAGGTGTTGATACTTATCAGTATGATCTTCCTGTCAATTACAATCTCTAAGGTCAATATTGTGTTGAAATCTCTACTCAAAATTGCATGTTTGAAAATCGTTCTTCAATGGTGGATTTCTTTGGTTAGTGGAGACGATTTAGTTTTTATTACTTTGGCGAGGAGTTTTAAAGTTCATGATCATCCTAAGGTCTAGATAATCTTCGTCAGAAATGTGGAACTATACCAACACTGAGTTATGAGTTCCAAAACCTAGTATGACATAATATAGAAATAAAAATCATATTTCCATGATAAAATGACTATCTTTTTTTGACCAACACCAATTATAAGTTGTCAGAGGAGCAGGATCATAGTTTTCGTCTTCTTGGGCAATCGTCATACCTATTTTCACTAAAATTATCATTTTTCCCTGGTTAAAGGAGTTTCTTTTCATTATCAGGTTCCCAATATTCCTATGCTCTAATTTCCTGCTACAGTTTGTACCAACAGTCGTTTACCTTTGTGTTTCTTTCTGCAGAGATTTGTCATTATTGAGTATGCTGGGTTGGATCTTCTGAATGTTGGATTGTTTCCCCCACACCGACTACTGTCTGCAGGCCATTTTATGAGGAAAAAAAAAAGTGGGTTCTGATGATTTTAACCTTGCCTTCCCGTTCTCTTCTTCTTGTGTCTTTGAGAAAATGCAAACCAAGTGATTCGGCTTCTTTTGGTCTACCTCTTTCCTTGGCCTCGAAAAACAAATTTGTAAAAAGTGCTGAAATTTGTAACTTCCTTTCAACTCACTAATTATGGACCGATTTTTAAAAATTATATGCTAATTTGTTTCTCAAATTTTAACCCTAGATAGGCATGAATTCAATGGTGTACATCTTTGTAAAAAGAACATTCATCTTGCAAATGAAAAGTCAATGCTCTGCCCATGGCATCTTTATACTTTGCCATATTGTACACGTAATTGAAATGTGGTACTGTTACAAATCTTCTCCTTTTCTATATTGGAATTTTCATTTGGTGACATGGAAGCAGGCTACTTAAATCCTTTTGTGGAACCAAAGACGAGAGTCTGTAAGTTGTGGATAGAAACATAGAATTGTTTGTTGCCGGTTGGTTCTGTATTGTTTGTTTCTATTTTCAATGCAATTCTATTAAAGTTGGATCTTCAGAGGGATTGCCACTATTAGAGAGAAAATGAATCAAAGTTGAGTTCATTTTTAAGCAAGCATACCTAGAACTTTAATAGATTGATGTTCTTTTTTTGTCATTTTGTCACTTTTTAATATAAAGTTTTACCCGCAATGCTTAATTGTTAATTTTTAGTTCATGTTATTATTGATGGGAATTGCCTCTGTTCAGTACTTCAATTGGCAACTGGGGCGCAAGTTACATCTCTATCTTTTAAGAATGAGTTCCAAAACTTCCTAGGAGTTGATTACTTGTACAATTATCATAAGGTCTACCATAATTTTGAACACTGACGGTAAATACTAATTTTTGCACAGTGCTCAATGGTCTATAGATGCTGACACTTAAAATCTATTGGAATGGAGCCTCATAAGCACTCACCTCATCATCATTTATATTTGACAAGTGAGTGTTAGATTCATTTATGTCGTTTCCATCAGTTATTTTTATTGATCTATTTATCTATTGATCATTGGAAATACCATAAGCATAAAGTTTTTTTTTAAATTACCATAAGCATAAAGTTTTTTTTTAAAATTACCATAAACATAAAGTTTTTTTTTAAAATTACCATAAGTATTTCAATCTATTGCAAAGTACATATGCAATTGAAGCACCGTAACGATACGACAAAAGCTCGTTCGTACATAATTTCGAAGACAGCTGCATCAAGAATTAAACACAACCAAATCTAGTCTTGCCACTTTAATTTATTCATCACATTGGACGTCCCTGCTCCATAGACAATCTTCATCGTTCATCGAATCCTGAAATTGCAAAAATATTAAAAATTAATATATATACTAACATACTTGGTTAACAAAAGTAGAGAAAGGAGTCGTCACTTACTTGCTGCAGTCTACGTTAGGGTCGATGGGAACAGGAACTTGGACCTGGCATAAGTCAGGAAGACTTTTAGCCTTTTCAGGATTAACGTGAAAGGATTTAGCCGCATTCTGAAAGCAATAACACAAATCTCTACGTATAGGTGTGGTGCTGGCCTGGTCGTTCAAAGATTTTACTGCTATACAGCAAGTGGGGGCTGGATCATTGTTAGTGCCGATCAAGTATGGCAGGCATGGCAAAAGTGAAGTTATTGCTTCGTCGCATGTAGTGGCTGCATTTGCACTAACAAGCAGAAGCAGGAACATGAACATGAACCCAGAACCCACCATCCTCTTCATTTTCAACTCTTCTGCTTATTAGCTTCTCACTTTTGGTTGTTTCGTGCTTAGGACTTGGGGCTCTCTTTGGCTTTTATAGTGTAAAGTCCTTCTTGTGCACTAATTATTATTAAATGTGACTTTCCCTATTTATTTCTAATAAATGTGGTACATCCAAACTTATCAGTAACACATATTTGGGACATTTCAAACTTAATTTTTAATATTTTTTTAGGCTTAGTTAATTAATGTCTCCCTTCAATAGCTAGTAATTAGAGGTGTAAGCTTTTAGACTTTCCATGAAATTTAGATTAATCAAATTCGTTACCTTTTACACAAATTTAAATAACAAATGTAAAATAGGGCACTCACATCTTTAGAGCAATACAACTTATTATATATAATAATATATTACTTTGTTCCCTTCACGATATCTCGAATATTATCTTCCACATATGAAAGTATACAAAGAGAGAAAAAAAAAGATATTGTGTATTTTTGCAATTATATGATACTTAGAAAATCTTATGATTCCATGAAAATAGTCATTTATTAATTTTTTGGAGTTAAAATTATATATATATAAATAAAATCTTTTTATTATTCGAATTTTGATTGGGATTCACTTTAGAAGGATTAAATTGTATCGTTAATGTGGTTCATCTATTTCTTGAATAATTGAAATTGTTTTATAGCATTTAAGGTAAAAGAAAATAAATAGCACTTATGTCTTATGATGCTGTTGAGAAATCTATGCTCTTTTCTTACGCAGTGTTGTAACGTATCCTTTCTGTGTTTTAATGTGACACATGATTCAATATTTTGAATGTATTTCTACTAATTTTATATTATCGATTATTTGATTAAAAAATTAATTGAGATTTTATTAATTTTATATGATCTTCTTAATTGTCATAATTTTCTTTCAATTTTTATCAAAATTAATATATTTGATTTAATGTAACTAAAATTAAAAATATAAATAAACAATAAGATATTAAGTTACCAGAGATAAAATTTTGAAGTAAAAAGACTAATATAAAATTAGTAAAGTAAAATAGTTATTCTAAGGATACCTATAAAATTTTCTCACCCATATAAAAGTTTTGGTGTTGTCAGCATTAATATATTGATAAGCGACATTGAATAATGACATTTTATATGCGTACTGAATTTTGTAACCCATAATTAAATTAACTCCATCTCTAAAGAGAATATCATTATATTATTAAAGCTCAATAATTTTTATAAAATTAATATATCATTAGCACTTAATTATTATCTAAAATTTTATTACATAACTATATTTAAACCTTGAAATATACTGAAGAAATATATATTTTCCTTTATTTTTGCAATGAATGAGTGCAAATTTTTTGATACAAAATGAAGATACACACTCTAGAGACATTATTTACAATTTAAATTTTATAATAAATTTGTAAAATGAATTCTTAATTAAAATTTTATGACTACTTGAAAATTTAAAAGATAACGTTATCATATAAATATTTGATGTAGTAATCAATACAATATAAAATTTCAATTGATATGCATATGTATTCATTTGTCCATGTTAATATTCAAAATTAAGACAATATTGTAGATATAATATTGTTATTAGACTTTTATTAAATATGAAATTTTACTATTTTATATTATTTTTCTTAAGTATAAAGAAATTTTATATTGAAATATCAAATTTTAAATTCTTTTTTTAGTATTCCTAAAAGGATTTAAACATAAATGTTATATTTGAGGAGAAATTCATAAAAGTCGTATTATTTCAAGCATAAGCAAACCAATAATAATTTTCTTTTCCTTTATTGTTATAAAAAATTGCATTCTAACAATTATTTTTGTAAAGATAAATTGCTATTAATAATTTACATGATTCTTAATTGAATAATCGACACATTATCACATTGTGCAATGCCTATCTTCTGAGTTAGTTATAATTTTTTTAAACATAGAAGAATCCTAATTATAGAAAGATACCCTTAAGTCATTTATATTTACTTTAATTTCAGTTCAAATCGAGTAAATAAGGTAAAATTTTGATTTCAAATTTTATATAAAACTTACGACCTCGTTTAAACCTAACAACTCATACGGAGATTAGCTATAAAGATTTATTTAAGTTTGATGCGGAGGGAAAAAAAAAAGTGTCGGTGAGCGTTGTCAGTCTTAATATGTTCCTCCATCAAATCCAGCGTGTTTATGAATGAACCTTGAGCATCTGTTCCTTATTAGTCCAATCTCTACCGTCGATTCTTGTACGAACGTAATGGTGATTTGAGCACAGTTCTAACCACTGGTTCATGCATTATGGAAAAGGACATCTGAACCAACTAAAAAGTCCCTAAAACTAGTTCCTTTCTTCGGAGACAACCACCCAAGTAGATCCAGAAGTATTTGCCCCTCCGGTAAGTTAACGTCATGACTTCAAGTCAAAGTTTTAATCTTTCCGAGTGTGTAGTGATTTCTCATCTGGGTCTTGGAAATTATGGTCTACAGGAGATCAGAGATGGAGAAAATGAAAAATGGCATCTGGGTATTTCTGATAATTTGCGCATTAGCTGTAACAGTCGTTAATAGTGATGATTCGGAGAAGACGGTGGTGAAAACGGTGAAGGGGAAGAAGGTTTGCACAAGAGGGTGGGAATGCAAAGAATGGTCTGTGTACTGTTGTAATCAGACAATTTCAGACTTCTTCCAGACTTATCAGTTTGAGAATCTATTCTCTAAGAGGAATACTCCAGTTGCTCATGCTGTTGGTTTCTGGGATTATCAGTCTTTTATTACTGCCTCTGCTATTTATCAACCACTTGGCTTTGGTACCACCGGTGGCAAGCTTATGCAGATGAAGGAGGTCGCAGCTTTTCTTGGTCACGTCGGCTGCAAAACCTCTTGTATGTAACTTTCTTTTCTGTTCTTGTCTTTGGATTCGTCTTCTTGTTATTGCTATGAATTTTTATGTCTTTCTCTTACTTGTGTGGATATATGGCAAAACGAATGACTCGTTGACGTAATGCTTGTGGTCACTCCGAGTCTGGTGTTTTTGTTGGTTACTTCTACTGCATGGAGCAGGCTATGAATGAACGAATTAATTCTGTGGATTTTTGGGTGATTAATGTGGTTGGGTTAAGTCCTTAAGCGGGTCTTCTCCTTCTATTTCCTCCTTGTTAGTGGAACGGCAAACCGCAGCTTTCACGAAACAAAAGTAGTTAGCCTTGACTCTGTCGTGTTTGTTGTTTGTGTTCGAAGTTTGTTATTTTCGTTGATTTCTTTCACATGCATATTGTTACTCGTGATAATTTTACAGGTGGCTATGGAGTTGCTACTGGAGGACCGTTGGCTTGGGGTCTTTGCTACAACAGGGAAATGAGTCCTAGCCAGTCTTACTGCGATAACTTCTACAAATACACTTATCCTTGCAGTCCTGGAGCTGAATACTATGGCCGTGGTGCTATTCCAATATACTGGTAGGAGACTTTTTATTCTCTATTTGGATGTATGTCTATCCCACATGTCTTTATTTTGGTGTTCTGCGAATAAATATGGAGACAAGATAGCTGCGTAACAGAATAGCGCATAAAGCGTGTCACTTGATAACTGATGAATCTTCTTTTCGTAATGATCTACTGTTTCCTGTCTTTAGATGTTGTCTTATTATGCATACTCCTGTCTTTCTCCCAAGTACCCCATGAGATGAGAACACTTGGGAACTTGAAAGCTGCTTCTGTCATTGTAGGAACTATAATTATGGAGCTGCTGGAGAAGCATTGAAGGTGGATTTGTTGAACCATCCAGAATACATTGAGCAAAACGCCACTATTGCTTTCCAAACTGCGATTTGGAGGTGGATGACCCCAATCAAGAAATCACAACCTTCAGCTCATGATGTGTTTGTAGGGAATTGGAAGCCCACCAAGAATGACACATTGGCCAAAAGGGTCCCTGGATTCGGAACTACAATGAATGTTCTCTACGGTGATATGGTTTGTGGGCAAGGTGATATTGATGCCATGAACAGCATCATCTCTCATTATCAGTATTACCTTGACTTGATGGGCGTTGGCAGAGAACAGGCAGGTCCCCATGATGTTCTCACCTGTGCTGAGCAACTCGCATTCAACCCGACCTCTTCAAGTCCTGCTTCGTCTTCCTGAGCATGGCCTCCTGGTTTTATACACTCCGATCAAGTAAATAAGGGCAAATTGCCAGGACAGTTTATACGGATGTAGAAATCTATAAGCTCATTTTGTGTGTTAAGACATTCATGTGTGTGTATATAAGTGACCTACTGTATGTAGCGTTCCTGTTATAAATTGTTATCATTTTACGTGTGCGCAAAGTCACTGCTTCCTCTGCCCGTGTTTGTTTCTTACCGCACTCCATAAATTAAGTTTGGAATTACATGACTACATAATCACATAAAATAAGAAAATGCTCGACACATTATCAAAATTTATGATAATGTTTTAGCTGATGATCCTTATGATCAGTTTAAATAAAGATAAAAATGTTTAATTTTGTAGCTGACATCCAACGGGTTACTCTTGATCAGAGGGCACCTGAGGATAATATAATTAAGGTACGTGATGTTGTTTACACCAGGGAATCGAGAAAGAATATTTTCGCTATAACTTTTAGGCTCGTGGAATATTCCACTGATAAGCCTTAACGGAGCCACATTACGGATTTTCAGTTTATATACCACTTAAGTGATTTTTTGAACAAATCATCCATAAGCAGGGGAACGAATACCGTTCTGTATCAGTTGGAAAACGGAAAAGTATTTGTTCTTTCGGTATCGGCCATTGATACCAGTTGGTACCGTTATTTTTCGTTTGGTACTAGCTAGTACATACGATACCGAGGCATTGCCGGCCGATACTATAAAATTTGAAAAAATGGAGGACTTGTTTGTAATTTTTAAATTTTTTTTCTAAACCTAGCCGACCCCCCTCCCCCAGACAGACACCTGTGATCTACTCCTCTCTCGAACCTTCTCCTTCTCCTTCCTCTGTTATTTTCTCTCTCTCTCTCACTGACTCTCACTTCACCACCGTCATAGTCGACCGTCCTCTAAACAACCCCCTCCCACGAGTCTCTGTCTCGAATTTGTGAGTTTTTGGTGAGGGTATTTCACTTTACTGATAATAAAGAAAAGCTAACAACAGGTTTTTTTTTAATATCATAGAAAAAGCAAAGGAAGCAATCAAGATCAATCTAAAATATAAGCCTTCTTTTATACACACCGTATCTTGTAATCATCAATGAGAGACAAGAAAATTCTCTTCTTCGTTGTTTGCAGCTGAAGCATTTTTTTAATCTTGTTGTATATTTCAGACCGGATTTTGCAAAGAAAGATGAAGTTAGTAGAGGAATGTTATTCACTATTACAACAATTGTTGGCCATGAAATAATGCAAGATCTCTTAAACTCACAAATAGAGTTTTATAAGTTGTCTTTAGAGAATTTTAGATTGTCGATTACTATTCAACAAAGAGCAAAATCTTCTCCAGATATTAGTTGTTTCTTTTTTCTTATTTGTTGAAAATTAATTATCGCTTTATTTTGTTTATAACGCTACTTTTGTTATCTTATAACGTACAGTTTCTTGGTGGGATCAATTCAGAAGTAATGTTCCAGAATTGCAAAGGTTTGTAATTCAGATTTTAAGTCAATGGATGAGTACAACAGGCTATAAACAGAACTGGAGCACATTTGAATTCATTAATTCTAAGAAAAGGAATAGATTGGAGCACAACATATTGAATGACTTAGTATTCTTTCGTTACAATTTAAAGCTTCGATAAAGGTATGTTATTATCATTATTAATTTTATTATCATTATTAATTTTGAAAAATTTTTCTTATAATTTTCTAATAATTAATTTTTATTGTTTACTATGATTCTTAACAGCACAAGTAATTCAAACAAATCCAATTTTCATTGATAATATCGATCTCTTAGTAGATTGGGTTTCTAAAGAATCGAGTTTGATAAATGTGAATGACTTGGATGATAATCTTGAATAGGAAAACATTGACATGTTTTCTGGTGCATTGAACTTGAATGATGATGATGATGAGAATTTTATACCAATTAATAACTGTGCAGATATCTTCTAGTTGACGATTGAATGAAATTTTAAGGTTTTGTTTTTCATCTTCATTTAATTTTACTTATATGTATTTGTTAAATTTTATATATGTAATGTAATTGTAAATTTTTTTTTTAGGTTTTACATCTACCTAGTTGTTTCCTCATCATAAACTCTCGTCGTAAATTGTAATAGTCTGGGAGTAAGGAATATCATTTGTCCTTTTTATTGGATGTTTTGATGTAATTATTATTTGTTATATGATAACATTGTAATTTTTTTAATACTTTGTATTGTTTATAATTTTATATTCATATGATGATTATTGTTCATATTAATTGTAGTTATTATTTATATAAAATATCTAAAAATTATTGTCATTTCATATTAATTATGGTTATTATTTATTATTATGAATTTTGAAAACATGATTGATGTAAACTTATAAAATATACAGTACAATCGTACAATATGACAATGGACTATTTTATAACTTTTAAAAAAATTTAGAGACTATTTTATAAATTTAAAAAATTACCCGAAATAATATCTGATATTGACTAGTACTAATACAGTACCGTACTAAAACCCAATCTGATACTAATGTCGATACAATATTCACAACATTGATTATTACATAAAAATTACTATATAAATTAATAAATATATAATAAATGTTTAATAAATTTAATTTTTTTTTAATCAAATGAAATTTTATTAAATTTTAACATAATGAATAAATTAATCGATTTTGAGGCTTTTGATAAATATCATTTCTGTAAATTTTTAATTCCAAAGCATTTCATGCGATATGAACATTCACATATCAAGAATTACCAACTTTTCACAAAATACGAAAAATTTCCGCAATTTTTAAAACACATGCACATGGCCATGGGGCAGAGGAAGTTGGCTGTTGGCGTCTTGCCCTCCTATAAATTATAGCGTAAACATACTTGCAAGAACCATCCTGTTTACCTACTTTTCACCTGCAACTACGCATCGAAGAGTCTGCACTCTTGACTCTAACCCAAAACAAGCCGCCAAGACCGAGTAGGACTTGTAGGAAATGTAGTTGAATCACTTCGAGAGCCTTGTTCAGAGTAAAACATAAAGGTGGGGCAATACAAGAGAAGATAATAATCACTCAGGCAACAACGATTTATTTATATATTATATTGGTCACAACAAAGCTCACATAAAAACCATTTCTTCCCTTCTATTTATACCACAGTATACAAAGAATATCAAGTGTTTTACATTCGGTGACAATGGGCTATCAATAGAATCCCTCTACCAGAAAAACCCAAACTTTTTGAGCATCTGAATTCATACACTATATATATATTCATTACAAATTCCCCCCGGTAAAAAGGGAAAGGAAGAGAGCGAGGATAAAGAAGAATAAAGTGGGCTACCCTTAGCAAAATTTATAAATGACAGCCATCAATCATGGCGAAAATTTCCTAATTTGTAATGACACTGGGCAGACACACGAGACCTTGTGCGTGAAGCCCCTATGCTTTCTAACATTTAAAGCTAAGTGACATGGGATGAATCTTGTCTCAAAAGAGACAAAAAACGTAGAAGTCGCAACTAAAAAGCACTCGAGAACCGAAAATGGAAAATGAAAAAAGAACCCGCAAATTGCTTGATAGCAGCATTTTAACGTGTAATTGGCTAGAACATACTCACCAAAAATGATTAATTCAAGCACATGGTGGAGAGAACTGAGACTTCCCGATCCACTATGGACAAAAGAAATGGCAGGCATGCAAAGCTCCATTTACTTTGAAGCTCAGCATTTCAATGCCCGTTGACCAGCATCACCGCCAAACCCACAAAAATCTTCAAACAGAATGACCACCTCTGGTCACTTCAAACGATTACTCAACAGATGGAATAAGCAGCAAACAGAAAGCAATGCAAATTTGTGTCAAATGGTGTCCAAATTGTGTCTCATGAAGCAGCGGCGGTGGCAGCAGATGCTTTCTCCATCTTATCCTTTTCAATCTCTGTTCTTCTGTTTTCAGCATGCTGAGCAACACCATTTGCCAATGCTTGGTGATGGAAATCTAGCGTCTGCATAAGTTTCTGGACCCTCAAAGGATCTGAAGCTTGAATAGCTGAAGCCAAACAAAAATGAGGTTGCAGCTACATACTTGACAGAAGTATGATTCAAGTTGTCTGATTAAGGAAGAAAACCTGTCTCACCTTTGACAGTATCCACAAAAAAAATGAAAGGGTCCACCTCATCAATTGGCGATTGCAACTCTTCATCGTCGCTGTAGTCATCATCTGAATCGTCGTCGTCGTCGTCGTCATGTGGACGGAAAGCCTTTGCCTGTCAAATGAATATTTCAGTTAAAAATCAAGCAAAACACATCATAGAGATAGACTTGAAGTAATTTCATGACACAAAATCTCCTCGGGATATAGTCTAGATCTACAATTTTGTTTCTGGCCCTAATCCAGATATCTAAGAAAAAAAGCAAATAAATAACGATATGTTTCAATACAGCTCATAAGAATCAATGTGCTTGTATGAATTCGTCATAAGTAAGCATATCCTCATTATTGTCAACACAGCTCATAAGAACAACAAATTGTCTGGTATGACATTAATTCAGTCCTATTCCAGAAAGATTAAACTGCTCAACCAACCAATTTGGATAACCTAAATTTGGATGAATTCGATCAAAGATAAATTTGGATGATATAAGCATCCAAAACAGCAAGGCCAAGGAAGCATCTTGCTTGCAAAGACAATGATGTGAGCCTTCCATAAACAAAATTAGCAGATAAAGAGCAGTGTTTCTGCATCTTCTTAAATCTGGATCAACAAGAATGAACAATCTGGGTCCCTATTCCCTCTTGCTTTTGATAAACAAAATCCAGAACTTGATAGAAAGATGCTGATTTTAAACTTAAAATAATTAACTTTTACTCCATTGTGCTCCATGCTACAACCATAGCGTTTCATATTATTGCCACAAATTGAGAATTACTGCAGTCATAATCTCAGGAGTTCTGTATTACTTTTTACAAGTTAACATTTGTTCCCTTTACCTTAACCTTCAACCCACAAGATGTCCACAAAAAAGTACAAGGAATGCACAAATACAAGCCTGGCTGAAACAGACTTTAGGATTGCACAAGTAAAAGTCCGTGCTGCCACAGACTTATTAGTTATGTTTCAAAATACTTGCGATAATACAATCAAGGTTGTGGGAAGGATTGAAAAAAATTTGAAGTGCTTTGGTGGATAGAATGAAGAAATACAGTATCCCTCAGACGATATTCGATATGTCAAAAATCTTCACATGTTATCGAGTGCTAGTTGGATGCTTGATTGAAATTTTGATTCAATATTAGTGGAGAAACCTATATCATCCTAGTAAATTGATATATGAAAACAAAATGGCATAGTTATGAGCAAATTAACACACCTGAGCAGCTAACTTTTGAAGTTTAATGCTGTCTGCTTCATCCCCATCCTCAGTATCATCTCCCATCTCCTTGTCAAACCCATCACCATCATCATCTTCATTATCAGACTGGAAACCATCCATATCATCCTCATCTTCCGCCTCTTCTTCCTTTGCAGCTTCTGTAAAACATAATATCAAGAAGTGTTATGGCTGGAAGCATAAACATCATCCGCCTACAAATGAATTAGGGAAAGGAGACTATGGGACAGACCAGCAACTTGATCCTTGTATGCAACTAGGAGATCAAGTGTAGCCCTGAAAACAGGCTCCAGAGCCTCGCTAGGCAATTGATCAGCTGGCAGCGAAAGCAATGATGTTAACCCCAAGCAACAAACTTTCTTATCATGTTCCCTGCACCAGAGAATCATTTAGATTAGTGATTCTACTACCCCAAAAGTAGAAATTAAGCATTGAATTTGTCCAAAAAAGAACAGAAGGGAAACTAAGTCCAAACCCCAAAATTTCACTTGACATTTCTATAAAACCTTGGATGAAATCACAATACAGATATTACCTTTTAAAATTAGCTCGAGTACCATTCTTTTTACATTGCTGCAACATCTGGAACCAAAGACCAAAAGTCTCTGTAGCAACACCAAGTTTATGCAGTGTGCTGAGTGTTAAAGCTGCATTGTAATAAAGAGCGTTTGCAATCTGCAAAAGTAAGGACACTAATCTGAGTAGTGTGGCTAGAAATAAATAGTTATAAACAGGAGAGCTTCATTTAATAAATACTACTAACATGACTTAACCAGCTTATCAGGCTTTTCCAACAATGAATTGAAAACAATGAGATTATTAGCAGTGGAACCCGTAACTTCTTCAATGTTGGCATTAATCAGAGGGAAATTAATAGGGAACCAAAATAAACATTAGTGCACAACGTGGATTCTGAACTAAGGCTATTTGAAAAAGGGAATTCTTATAAGTGTAATGGAAAAAATGTAGCCTCTATACCACTTTCATAAGAAGGCATTTCAGGTATGATTTCTCAGTACTTCGCAACCTCTCAACAGTAATTCTCAGATATGGTTCAACCCACTGGTCCACCTGCCCTTTACAGTTCTGAAAAACTACTTCGATAAGCTTTGGGGCTGGCTCAATATCACTATCCTCCAGGTTATCATCAGCCATGGTCTGCCAAAAAAACCAACGAAACATGGAACACATCAGCAATAGCAAGTAAAAGTGTAAAACAAACAATAACAATGAAACGTAAACAATAACAGCATGTTCAATGGAGTAATGGTTCTTTTTTACTCTGATTGAATTAAGCAGACAACAACATAATAAATCTTTTTATGATCATGAAGAAACTAACAGATGAAATCATGCTCCAAAGGCTTTTCTGATAATCAGGTTCCTTGCACGTCAGGAAATGAGTTGTTCCTCTAGAGATATAGTTGTCCAAAGGAACCAAAATGTCTGCATTAAAATAGACCAAAAAGATATTTAGAAAATAATAGAATATGGTCCTCATAAAAAAGCAAAACATAAGGCCCATCCAGTGCATCACAACATATACAGTTGTGAAATTTAGTAGAAATGAAAAATAAAAATTAGTTCAGGAAAATTAGTTTCCAAGCACAGTTAACAATTAAACGGATGGAGAGGTAACAAATTGCCAGCATATCATCAACTGTAAAGTGCAGCTACGAATACATACTTGGAAAGAAATCAACAGCCCAATCTGCCAATGCTTCCATCATCAAGGGCCAAAGGCTCCACATATCCAAAGATATTGTTGGTGAGAAAAAGGTCATATACGAAACAATTTCCAAGACTTCTTCAAATACATCTACAGGGATGCAGAGAACGAAAGAACCATATGAATTGAATATTTGAGTCATAAACAAAAACTTTTGAAATCATGATACATGTCCAAGATTTAGGGTAACATGAAGATTAAC
>JANSVB020000016.1:307004-318524 GCA_025504935.2 Erythroxylum haughtii
GCAACATAAAGTACATAAATTAGCTCCAGTGAAAATAAACAATCATTACCAAATTCTGGCATAGCCCAAGAGCATAGGGTGCCATCTCCTCGCCAAATTTGTCTACTATAGTTTCCAGAGTAAAAACCAGGTCCTCATTCTCAACCTCATTCATTAGTTTAAAGAATTCTGGACAAATGGGGTGAAAAGAGAAACAGAACAAGTATATCAGAAAACTTAATAATCCACCGTAATCTCAAAAAGCCTTAATAAATACTAAACAAAAGGTGAAATGAATCACTTGGGTCCTAGAAACAAATTGCGCTCGGCATTTGTCAGCTCATGCTTCGCAGAATACACTTTCATTGTACTCTTATATGTAAAGTTTTAAAGCATAAATAAAAGCCAGATGTCATTGTTAGCATTTGGACAAAAATTCAACTGAAATAGTTAAGGTATAAATTGACAGAACATAACTTTCAGAAACAATCTATTACCAAAATGATTGCCAAGCCTCACAAAATTCCTTACTGATTTAACCCACTAAGTGTTTCAAGAAAGCTTATAAATAGCAACGAATTTGACAACATAGCAATGTTCCATCATCATACCATCAAGCAGTTGAGGGAGAATTGGGCGGATCTCATTTAAATCTGCATAATTAGGAAAAAAAATTTGAGACAGAGAGAGGATAACATTGTAGACAGAGCGAACATGGGTAGCGGGAATTGAAACAGAGAGAGAGAGGGAGGAGAAGCCATTTGCCTTTACAAGCTTCTACAAAGCTTCTCAATGCAAAAACTGAGTCAACACGAACAGGAAGCTCTGAATCACGTAAGCGAGCAACAACACTATGCAAGGCTTTGCGAAAATTGTTCTGGTCCAAGAAGTTAATGTGGGCATATTGTCCAGCAACCCATGCTGCCTGATGTATATGCACAGACGAAAAACAAATAAATAAAACATAAAAAGAACATCAGTTGAAACACAGACCTTAAAAAATGAAAATATCATGCCACATGATCAACGTAAAAATAGGATTCAAGTCAACTGAAATGCATGTATATGGTCAATAACATACAAAAATTCAAAGATCTTAAGGTCTAAAATACCTTCGCTCTGAGATGCCCAACAGGACTGCTAAACTCAGGGAAGACATGCTGTATTAGCATTCGCTCCAACTCAGATTTGTAAGGATCAGTTTGTTTCAACTTATCACATAGTGCACCAATTGCAAGCAAAGCACCATCTTTTTGTCGATATGGTTTATATTCAACAGGTGATTCATCATATCTGTACAGAAAAATACCAGATAACCAAAATTAAAGCTAGTAGCCATACCACAGTTTATCTCATATCTTCACACTAAAAAGAAAAGAAATTACCTCTTAAAAATTTCCACAATGAATAGGACAAACTTTTGAAGATTCTCTTTCCCACGTTTTCTAACCAACTCACTTACAAAGTCCATTGCAGCAGTACGAGGGCTATATAAATCTTCAATAATATCTGTAGCAAGAAAGCTACATGTAAATGACAGTTCCAATCTAATCAGCTACTACAATTGATAAAGATTAGACACACACCATAACCCTTCCTCACATATTCATGAGGATCTTCATCCCAAAGCTTTTGATCGTTATCATTGAAGCACATAAGAGGGAACACTATCTCAAACAGAAGAACGTCAAGTCGTGGTTGCAGTAGATTGTACATACTATTCTTTGAAATACTACACAAGAGAAAAATTAGCATTAGGGAATGATAAAAGATAACACAAAACGAGATGCTCAGAGTTTGGTTTGCACTTCATTTCATATTGAAATAGATTTCACAATGTGCTCCAAAAACTAGGTACCTTCACAACATGAACTTAATGTGATATTACAATTCATCGATAAAATTTTGAATATTCTTTACATAAATAAGCACATAGTGCAGAAATTGGGACATTTACCAACAGTTGCAACATCAAAATAAGAAATAGAATCAAGTGTAATGTAAAGGAGAACAGAAAAATAAATATGCAAGGCAGCATATTTCACACACCTGTTGCTTAAGTACTGAAGAATCAAGTTTATAACTCGGTCAGGTAAATAGCCACCGACACGGATTACATTCAACAAATTCAAGTGGCACTCCAAAATCTTCCCTGCATAGTTCTTCTGAAACATTTGAGCAAAAGCCTTATTTTCTGGGTTTTGTAGCTTCAAATCTCCGAACCTACAAGTTTTATATGGTCAAAAATCGGAAATAAACCACCTACTCCTCCAAGTACTCATAACATATTTCCTAGATAAAGATATACCTAGTATACAGCCTGTTCAAGATATGAACAGTCCATTTCTTCACCTTCCACCAACCCCATGATTTCCTAAGATCAGGATCCACAGGTTGACCCTCAAAAGGAACTGGCCTTTCCAAAACATTTAAGAAAAGAATCATCCATGCATTAAAGACATTGGGATCAAAGAGCTGTTTTGGAATCTCCAACTGAAGAAAGATGACAATTATGAACAATTAATTACGACATGAAACTTATAATCTCCAAAATAAGCTACACTTACTAACAAAAAATCAGTAAAGACAAACATAAAGAATTGCCTATTTATCAATAGTTCGCTACTCATTGTTGAAGTAGACTCATGCTAGTATTTGGACAGAAGAATGTAACTATAGCATCCTCGATGAAAGCAAGTGCTGTAAAATCCATTTTTGTTATTTCCAATGTATAGCTAAAAACCAGAGCTTATGACATACATTAAGATGCAAATCAATTCTGAAACTTGGAATCCATCAAATAATAAGTGCAAGGATGGTTGAAACTATTTTGCATTGGCATGAACACTAAAAGTTTGAAAGTCAAAAGGGAAAAAAATAAAGAATTAAGGTAGGAAAAATGTAGAACAGCACAATATGATCAAATCCAAAACTTAATTGCACGTGAAACAATAGAACCACTTGAGATTGTCTTAAGACATCACAAGTGCGGTGAACATTAGTTTATCAAAATAGAAATTGACTCCAAAGAAATCTGTTTTGGTAGAATAGTACAACAGATTCAGTGATTTAATAGCATCTGATTAGTTCTATTTTCATTAAAAGAGCTTACATATATGGAAGACCAGAAAATTTTACAAATAAGCTTTATCAAATCCGCGACTTCAATAGATGGATTTGGTATTTGAACAAGATTGTTGAATATGTTGAGAAGTTGTGAAAATGTCTCCTCAACAATGTGATATACCGGTGTCCTCTCTTCATCTGATTTAAACCTGAACAAAATAAATGAGTAACTCTGCCTGCTGAAAAGCAATAACTTTTATGAATGTATAGACATTCAGAGAATAGGTACATAAAAGAATTTCCAAGTAAATGCTTACTCATATTTTCTAGCAAGAATACGCAACACATAAAGGGCTCCATAAATGTGTTGTTCTTGTAGCTGTAGGTTATGCTTAATCCAATCCAGAAGGCGAGGCCATTGCTCTGGATAATCAGCATGTATAATAGTCTTAAGACACTCACCCAACTGTACCCTGGAAATCAAAAAAAGTATTTGAGAAACTGATTCAGTTCATATGATGAAACATGAATTTTTCAGTTCATTTCACACACAAAAAATCAAATTAAACAGAAAAAATCAATGAAGCAGAAGAATATCTGAAAGAAGTACCTCAGCAGAGAAGGGACTTGCACAACAAAACCAAGGATGTGATCCCTCACCATGTCCTTATCACTTTGCAAGATCTTTGATTTCTCATCTACATAAAAGATGTGAAACCGAACAGGGAAACATCTATCACCCACAATTCATAGTCTTTATACTCTAAATACAAACAAGTTGAACAGGTTAAAGTTTTCGATGAATTGTACTCATAGCATCACTAACACACAGAAGAAATGTTACATACCAGGATCAAATGTTACATACCAGGATCAAGCGGAGCCCAGTTCTTTGCAACGAAGTTCTTGAAATGAATACTCGCAACTTGTCGGACTCCCATGTCGCAACTATTGTCCACAATGATCTGCAACAATCTAACCAGATGCTGTGGAGCGTACTGGAACTGTACATATAACCAAACACATAAGAGAATTTTGATCCTTTGGATATGCATAACCCTTGATAAACATAACTACACAGAAAACAACCTTTTTTTACTTATCAGAAAGCCAAAATAGATTTAATCATAATCGAATAAGCTCTCAAGCATAATTTTTGAGTTAGCGAACGATCATGTCTAACTAAAACGGCAATCCAATAAAAACTATAGCAAAGAAACAAATAACGACCTGATTAAGGCTTTGTTCGGCGGCTATGCGTTCGTCGGGAATGGGGCTGAGAGCAGCCCGGAGGATAACGGCAAGGCTAGGAAGATCCATGACTGACGATCGAGAAAGCAGAAAACTGAAACTGAATGTTCTGAGGAAACTAAACCCTAGCTCAAACCAGAGTAGGGTTTAGATAACGGGAGAAAATGTGAAGATAAACAGAGGAGAGAGGAGTTGCAGAGGGAGACACCTAGAGTGTGGCAGCAGACTATTTAAATCACTAGGGTTTACGCTCGTTTAACTATAAAACCAAACTAACCGAATACATCTGGCTTGGGTTTACTGTTTTATTACCCAGTATTTTCCTTAATTAAATATAGTTTATTATTTTAAATTTTAAATTGCATAATAAAATCAAAATTAGTTGAAACAGAATAAAAATTAATTTAAAATTCAAAATAAAAATAAAATAGATCACTTGTCGTCATTATTATCATCACACCCAGTCCAAAGTCTCGCAATAAAGCGAAGTCTAAGAAAGTTTGATAATACGTAACCTTACTCTTACATAATAGAAAGATTGTTTCCGGTAGATTCATACGTAAATCTTCACTTGTAAATTTAATTTTTTTAAAATTAAAATTTTTAAAATTAAAAGTAACATTAATAAAAATTTTAATATTAATCCTTTTGGTCTAGTTAAAGTTTACTCTCGTGCATTCTTATCTTAGCTTTTATTGTTTTTTTTTTTGTTAATCTTTAAAAGGTTCTATACTTATATTATTTTTGAATTGCCTTACTTTTTTATTATTAATATCACTATTGTTGCTATTTATTATTTATTTGTATTTACGTATCACATTTTTAGTGTTTATTTAACTTACTTACTTAGTTATTTTATTTTATTATTTTTGTTTCACTTATATATGTAAATCCTTGTTAATTTTGTAATATCTTTATGTCACATTATATGCGAGTCTATCGAAAATAACCTCTTTATTTAGTCAGGATAAAATTATGTATTATCAGACTTTTTCAGATCTTGCGTTTCAACGAGACTTCAACTAAATGTTAATAATCATGATGATAAAAAAAAATTGATGCTAAATAAATTATAATCCTTCCAAATTTTCAAAAATATTTACTTTGTAATAATTTTGTTGCGTCTTAAACAAATTTAGAGCATTTTTAATTTTTGTAAACAAATCTGTTATAATATTAAGATCTTCATAGAACATTATATGTAAGTTTATCAAAATAATTTCTTTATTAAATAGAATAAAATTACATATTATTCGACCTTTCAAAATTATCTCAGTAAATTTCAATTAAGTGTCGAAGATGACGGTAAATTATATTACAGTATTAAAAATATAAAAAGTTACCGAACATGCGAAATAACCCTTACTTGTGCAAGTGCAATAGAAATTAATGTATCTGTGCCGTGTCACGAACAGATCTGACCTCTGTGTGTGTGTAATGTGTCACTATTCTTATTATTATTATTAAATGGAAAGTGAAGTGGAAACGTGCGTGATTGATTGGCGGATGTGGAAAATGGTAGTAACTAAGCATGTCTGATTTATGCTATTTATATAAATGTCATGTCATGTCATGTCCTGTCCTGTCATGTCCTGTCCTGTCCTGTCAACGCTCTTTCCTTACTTAAACAAGCCTCTTTTTTTTTTCAAGAGTAGCCTAAATAGTTTCAGCTCTTCATTTAATGCTCTCTCTTTCAGGAAGTCTTGAGTTCGAGTCATATTAAAGGAAAAAAAATAGGAATTGTTCCTATTGATGATCCTGTAGCCTTCTGAGCAAAGCTTCTTGATCGAATCAATTACGAATGCTTCGCTTCCAGCGGCAGTATAGAAGTTGGAGCTACTAAGGAATCTGGAGGCTGATAGGAACCAGATGCTGAGCAGGGGGAGCCAGCGATCAATCATCAGCTGAACAATCAAGTATGTAAAGATTCTTTGTGTGCAGAAGTGTACAGGCTATGTGGGAACTTGAGGGATCATAGAGTTACAGGTTTATTTCCTCCAGGACTCTTGGAGTGGGATCTTAGGGGCTTAAGATTAGTCCGGCTAAATTGGAATACTTAATATAATAAAAAAAAACAAGCCTCCTTTAACTGTAAGTCATAATAAGGTTGGTAAATACTCTCTTAATTTAAGTAAAGTTATAGGTTCAAACATCACCTTATATATGTAATCATTTAAAATTTAAGGTTAGAGTTCTGTCTCTTATAAAGGACTTATTCGGTTCAAGGGATTAGTCTAGGTGTGAATGACATAAAGATATCTTCTTATAATTGAGACCTTCTTGAAACACCTTCGTGAGTATTAAAAAAAACAAGTCATTTTTTTTTTCAACCCAAGGAAGAGCTATGTGTGACTTGATTACGTAGTATCATAAGATTCCCGTTATACAAGAAATTTGAGATATTCTTGAATGTAAGTGATATATTCTATTAAATTTGAAGTAATGGAAATGGTAATAGAGTTTATAATGACTTATATTTCTAGTCTAATCAAGGGTTATGCAACAAATTATCCTAAAAGTGACATAAAAATATTGATCATCTAATTATAATATATTATTACATATTTTTTTGTATATTTTATCATTTTATTATTTTTTTGTTAAATTAATGTAATTAATTATTTTATATGTAATTATTGTTTTTACCAATATAATAATTACACTATATGTGACTTTATTTACATCTTATCTATTGTTTTATTATCAATTATTTAAATTTATATCAAATTAGTTAGTAATATGTTTTGTAACATAAATTTAATTTTATATACCATTAAATAATTTCATTTGAATTAATTATAAAAATTTAAACAGTTTAATATAATTAAGTTCAAAATAATTTTGCATGTGGTAAACAAAAATCATTTTGATAATAAAATTTAATATATTCCAAAAATACTAATTAAATATTTAAAAATAGTTATTTATATATTCGTATTTAAATTAAAATTTTATTTTCAGATAAACTCATAAAAGCAACAAAGTTGCTAAAAGCTTTGGTCCCTGTACATATTCAATAATATGCATGTTCGACCAGTTAAAATTATCTTCAAACTTCATCTATGATTTATCCCATAATGTCACTTCTAGAAGACAACAAGGTCGCTTGAAACAATATATAAGATGATCGACATTAATTATTTTTTTATATTTATTTTATAAAATATAAGACTAGTATAAGTTGGCAATATATATAAAAATAAGAACAATTTAAAATTTTCACTATTTTACGTTAAAATATAAAGATAAAAGACATAGACCTTCTATGTAATTTAAATTTTTTTAAAATAATTCTTTGATATTTAAAATTCATTAAAATTATCTTCTATTTTTTAATTTTTTTAATTCTCTTAAATTTTAATTAAAAATAATGACAAAATACACACAACATGAATATCAAATATAGACTAATTAAATATTGTTTAAATAATGATTTAACCTAACTTTTAAACTCAACCCAAACTAATTAAATTCAACTTAAACTAATAATTTATTATAATTATCTTAAAATATTATTTTAAGTCGAATTTAATTAGTTGACTTGGGTTAAAGAGTTAAAATTTGGTTATCATATTAGTGACATTTGATTAATCTATGTCTAATATTTGTACTACATATATTTTGTCTTTATACCAAAATCTAGAAAAAGTGGTTTTTCTATAAAACTTAAAATTAAAAAACCTCAAAAAATAGGGGCAATAAAATGTTTTGATTATTTAAAAGATCATGTGATTTTCTATGATCTATTAATGCCTATTTCGTTGAGATTTTGAAGGGTGAATAAGCATTTTTTTCTACCGCGAAATTTCTTTTAAGAAAAATGAATGTTTAGCTGTAAAATTAAAAAAACACTTTTAATAGATGTAGCTTTTTTGGCAGCTAAAATACAGCTTTTTAAGAAGCTCAAATTTGGAGTTTATCAAAAAAGAATTTTTCATGTAGATTTTTCAAATCTTCACCTTTATTTTGAGATTTATACAATATTATTTGACTTTTGTATATGTTTTAATATTTATTTTTGATATTAGTTTTATTTATATTATAATTCATATAAAAAATTTGGTTAGATATATTTTCATTTATGTTTCATATGGTTTAAAATTATATAATAATTAATATGCTGTGTTTTGCATATTTTTTAATATATTTTAAATAATTTTTATTACAAAATAAAATATAGTTAAAATTAAAAGTGTTTTTTATTTTTATGTTGCCAAACAGTCTATTTTATGAAGATCATTTAAAAAAATTCTTTTTTAAATGACAGTCAAATAGTCAACTGGCTTCTTAGAAAAACTCTACTAACAAAAGCTTTACTAATATAAGTCCAACCAAACAGGCACTTAATCTATAGAGTACGTCTATCTCTTTTATCCAAAATATAAAAATATCTTCATACTTTCTTCAGTGATATATATATATAAATATATAAATAGTAACTATAAATATAAGGAAAAAATACAAGAACAAATATAATATTAATTTCAATTTACAATTTCAAGAAACATGTGAAAAGTGTAAAAGTATTGTAGAATTTAAAAGTATATTTTAAAATTTCAAATATACTTCTGATAGTAATTGCATATAACAAATGATTAAAACGAATTTTAAAACATGTGAAGATAATACTTGAAATCATTTTTACATCTTATAACTGGATGTTATTTTTTTAACTTTGTTTTATGTTTAAATTGTTATAATCGAAGTTAAGCATTTTGCAAATTGAAATTCAATTTCTTTTTTTAATATACATATAGAATCTTATTACAAGCACCCTTTTTTATAAATGTGATAACTTTGTTGTAAATATTTATTAAAATTATTTCATTTAATAATTTAAAATTAAGTTAATGATAAAAAACTTCAAACTTTTTTTTAATATTGTAATACTAATCTAAATTTTAAACATAACATTAAAATATTCTATGTTATATTTTTTAAAAAAAGTAGCCTAACGTTTTTGTTAAGATCAATCGTGTGATATGTCACATCATATTAATGTTTTTTTGGTAAAAATGTTTTTAATACATGTATGACTGTTATGCACGAACCCACTTGTTTTCAGTAATTTACGTTATTTTATCTTATTAAATAACAAATTTAGAACATGACACTATTGTCCTACGTAATAGCTAAGTGGCAAAAACATTAATATGATACGTCACGCCACGTCATTAATTTAACGTCTTGTTATTTTAGAAAAAATTGAAACATTTTAGTTTTATTTTTTAAAGATTGAATTAATATTAAAAAATTGAGTAACGTTTATAATTAACATCTAAATTTTTATAATATATGTTAAATTTTAATAAAATAATAGTTGCTTCTAATAATGCACCGTATAAGCATATTTTATAACCAGATTTACTTTTATATTCTTTTGAAAGGTTAATTATTAAAAAAACTTCAAATTTTTATCAAAATTTTAATTATAATCGAAACTTTAAAAAATAGTAATAAAATGCTTAAATCTTTAATTTTTTTAATTCTAACCCAAACTTTTAAAAGTGGTAATAAAATGCTCAAACTTTCAATTTTCTTCTATTCTAATTCGATGTTATTCGTTGTTTCCCTAATGTCTTCAATTATTTGTTTTCTGTTTGTTCTTCTAATGTCCGAAACTATTCTTACATTACAACGCAGTATGTCAGTAAGCTGTTTGTTTTTAGTCTATTCTCCTGATGCCCTTAAGGTGAGGACGTTAAGATTGTGTAATATGAAAATTAAAAGGTGAGGCATTAAGAAAACAAACTGAAATCAAAGGAAAAATTTAAAATCAAAGCGTAAAGTCGTCGGAATTGCGTAATCTGATTTAAATCATTTTTAAACAACAACGTCGTTTTAATTATGTGATTAAATGACGTTATTTCATTATTCTTCATTTGTTGTGTTAATATTGGCTGATAAGTTTTAATAGTTACGATTTCTAAAGTAGGTGGCAAGCTATGTTAGCAACTTAACGGAAATACTAATATCGAGCTAGAACTAATAGCTACTTTTTAAAATTCGGGCTAAAATTAAAAAATTAAAAATTTGAGCATTTTATTGCTACTTTATAAAGTTCAGATTATAATTTAAAAATTAACGAAAAATTAACTTTTTTTAAAATCAACCCTCTTTTGAATATTGATACGTTAGGATTAATAAAGATATCAATTATTTTTAGAATTTTATATAATTAAATATAGGCATGTTCAATACTTTTTATATACATCCTTTGTAGATATGAAGCATACAATTTTTTTTATGCATTAGGATAAATCATAATATTGACTTCTTTTGATTTATGTATACGTAGAAATAAATATATTTATTGAGACATTATCGTATATTTTTGATATAATAAACATATAATTCACGAGACAATGAAAATTGTTAAAGTACTTTTACATAATTCTAACATAAATTAAAATTAATATCTAAAAATACAATTGGGGTTAAATTCACTTATTAAAATGAATATTATTATTATTATTTTATATTATATGTGAATTATTATAAGAATTAGTATTCTACAAGTTTATATTCTATAAGTATAATTTCTTTTAATTATAAATTTTTGTAAAGTTTACATATAATTGTATAAAATAGTTAAAATTATTATGTTAATTACAAAAGTTTTGAATTATCCATCAAATATATTCATTTAATGGTGAATAAATTTTAAATACCAAGATTTAAATAAAGAATCATGTCTCCCTCGTAAGATACAATATTAAAAAATATAATGTATCTTTAGTCGTACGTCATCGTTAATAAATTACTTTTAAAAGAATTAGAGCTATTCTTGCTTATGATATCTCCTATATATGTATATATATATAGCCATTAATTCTTATTTAAGTATTCTTACTTTAATTTCACTATCGTAATTCTCCTACACCATCAAAAAAGTTAAGGTAATTACTTTCATTTTATACCATATTGATCTGTACCAAATATTCATTAACTTAACAGTAAGAGTCAATCAACTAACTTAATTAATTATAATTTAGTATTCTTTATCACTTGAAGAGAGTCAGAAAGGCATAGGTATCAGAAAGTGACAACAAATAATATTTTAGAAAAAGATAAGAGAGAATATAATAAAAATTAAATGTTTATTAGTAACTACAAGAGCAATTAAAAGCAGCGAAGTTATTTAATTGGCTCTTTTTTTTTTTTTTTTGAAACAAAATCAATATCAATAGCATTAATCAAAGAGTTAGGGGTGAATCTCAACTA
>JANSVB020000016.1:318624-330334 GCA_025504935.2 Erythroxylum haughtii
TACTTACAAGCGTATTTCTGGGGAGTTATATTGGGAGGGCATGCGTAACACTATTAAAAGGTTTGTCGAAGAGTGCTTCATTTGTCAACATCACAAATATCAAACTCTGTCTCCAACTAGACTCTTGCAACCATTGCCCATTCCGCAGGCTATATAGGATGATGTCAGTATGGATTTCATCGACGGACTTCCGAAATCTCTTGGTTTTGATTCCATTATGGTGGTTGTGGACCGTTTCAGTAAGTATGCTGATTTCATACTTCTTAGGCATCCATATACAACAAAGCTGGTGGCTGATGAGTTTGTTAGACATGTGGTCAAGCTCCATGGATTTCCAAGGAGTATTGTCTCGAACCGAGACAGGATATTTTTGAGTCATTTCTGGACTGAGTTGTTCTGACTTCAGCATACTTCCCTTAAGCGTAGCACCGCGTATCATCCGCAAACGGATGGGCAAAGCGAAGTCGTTAATCGTTGTCTCGAAAAGCATTTGCGTTGCTTCGCGAGCCAACAGTCGCATCAGTGGGCAAAATGAATATCTTGGGTTGAGTACTCTTATAACACGTACTATCACACTGCTTCTAAGCTCACTCCTTTCAAGATTGTTTATGGATGAGACCCTCCTCCCTTGATTCGGTATGTTTATAATGCTACAGCTAATTCTACTCTTGAAGATCAGTTGTTGAGCTGTGATTTGATGCTGGCAGAACTGAAAGAGCAGTTGGCTCTTGCACAAAACAGAATGAAGCAAGTTGCAGACAAGCATCGCCGCGATCTGCAGTTTGATGTAGGCGACTTGGTTTATCTTAAGCTCCGCCCCTATTGCCAACGTTCTTTGGCCACCCACCCTAATGAGAAGTTGACACCCCGTTATTTTGGCCCATTTCCTATCCTTCAACGTGTCGGCGCTGTGGCTTACAAATTTCAACTACCTGAAGATGTTGCCATTCATCCAGTATTTCACATCTCCCAACTAAAAAAAGCCTTGAGATCTGCTGTTCAAGTCCAACCACTTCCTCCCAATTTACACGCTGATATGGATTGGGTTGTTGAACCAGAGGAAGTTCTGGATACTAGAGGTTAGGGTACTGATTTGGAGCTATTAGTTAAGTGGAAAACCCTTCCTCCATTTGAAGCTACTTGGGAACCTTGGCAATTGATCAAAGACATTTTTCCAAACTTCCACCTTGAGGAAAAGGTGAGTCTTGAAGGGCAAGGTATTGATGGGTCAAGGCCAGCAGTTCGTTATGTTTATCAAAGGAGAAAGGATAGGGGTTTCCCGAGAGCTGGATCCATTATGGGAGACTAGAAGGAATCTGCTACTGGAAGAATAAAGGCAGCAAGTGTGATGATTTGCGCAGGGGAATGTCTGTTGGGTTATTACATGTGATAGGCCAACGTGGCAAGTTTGTTACAAAAGTTGTTTCTTGTTTGATAACCAACAGTAGTATATAAACCAGAGGCAGTAGTGAGGAAAAAGGAGAGAAATATATGTATTATTAACTGAGAGTAAGGTAGGCTCTTGAAAACCTATTGGAGACATTTACTTTTCAATAAAAAAACATTCTCTACTCGTTGCTACTCGTTTGTTTACATTTCCAGAACACTTGATTCTATCAGATCCATTTCTTGGGATCTCTATTCATGTCCAAACCACTACACAACAACATTGTGTTTTTATTAAAAAAACACCAATTATACAATCTTCAGAGGATTCACGAGGCAGCAAGAGTGGCATAAATGAAAATGAAAAGAGTCTAAATGTTTCATTAAGTATGTCCAACAATATCTCATATCTCATCAAAGGCCTTTAGTAAACCAATCCAATGAACCATTTTCCAATGCTACTGTGCTAGCCCAATAATAATGGTTTACGGACTACAAGATATGAGATGTTGGGGATGGTTGAGAATGGGTAGGGATGACGATGAAAGACTTATGAGCTTAGAGTAAAGTGTTTTAATAGACCGGCTTATGAGATAGGTCTTATAAGTTTAAGTTCAGGCCTACTCGAGACTTAACTCAAATGCTACTGCAAAATCTAACAAGGTAATCTTACTATCATTCATTTAACTATACCTGAAACCTCCATGATTCCATAAATATTTGTATGAGGTTGCCTCTGTATAATCATTGAAGTCTTCTCTTAAAATAGATCTCTCTTGTCGTCAAGAGAGATATGTTGAATCACCTCATCTAGCTCTTCTTAGAATCGACGCTTAAGTTGTTGTCTAACCGTACTTGAGATGCATAAGCACACACTACATTTAAAACAATACCTTTTACTACAATCTTTAAGGACATAATTATATCATTGGTCATTTTTACCTTCACAACATGATGTATGAATTCTTTGACAACCAAGATATCTACCTCATTCTTTCATGTCGAACACCCTAAATATCAAAGTTTAAAACCATTAATCTCTTTCACTTTTAACACCTATCTATCTTGTTTCTTAGATGCACACTATATGAATCTTATATTTGTCTAATATCTCCACTAATTCTAAAGATTTCCCTGTAAGAATCTCAATGTTTTAATAAGTTATCTATAATCTGTCAACATCTTTTCTTCTTCTAAACTTGAAACTCACTGATGGACTAACCCTTGTTCTATTATAAAAATCAAAGCTACCATTCCAACCTAATGCCTAACATAAGTTATAGAAGATAAGCCTAATAAGCTCTTAAAGGACTATAATATTACTTAAGAAAGGGAACAAATATTGATATTGAATCTCAAAATGGTCAACATATCAATCTAAATTAAATGATCCGAAGATAAAACCACTAATGGTAACTAAGAATATGCAGAATGGTCAAACACAATACTACATAGTTAAAAATAACAACAAAATATTGAAAACTATAAGATAAAAAAGACTTAAAATTTTTTTAATGGATCGATAAAGATTGAAAGTTGACATCTCTACACCCAAAGAGCAATTCATCAACTAAGAGCAAACACAATCTAAAACTAATCACAAATACATATGATAAAGAAGAAAATTTTTTGAGATACTAATTAATCCAATATGATCTGTTTAGGAAGCCGTATATCAAACTCTGTATTTTCTCCTCTATTGTGGGGGCTTACTCTACATCAGCCTTTTGAAATGCATGATCAAAAGCTTCTCCTTTTACTTCCCGTGCAAACAAGAAATACTCCAAATCTCCAAATATTAGAGGTCAGTAAGCGCAATCGTGTAATAAGATTAAAAAAATCCAACATATTTTTGAAACTCAGAGAAATGGCGATGGAAGGGAAGCCCCTTTCCCTTTCTCAAACAAACCTGGAAAGAGATCACAAGAAAAAACAACTATTAGTTCACCCAAAAAAACCAAAAATTGACAATGAAAAAGGCTAGAAATGGAGGAACTCCAAAGATTAGTCTTCTGAGTCGAGGCTTATCCTTCGAATCTCTCCTTGCAGACTTCTAACACCTCGGGGATGAGGAGTTCATGAACAGTGACTGAGAAATAGGAATTAGCTATCAGTGATTCTGCAATGTTCTAATATTGCAATTACTCAATAAAACAGTGAGAAAAGGCAAGCAACAGCGGCGGTATTTGATTCAAAAGTGTAAGAAAAATTACAACTCAAAGTTCAGAGAAGGGGATGAGGAGAATTGAGAGAGAAAACGAGATGAGAGAGAGAGAGTAATTCATAACAGATTCTGCCTAGCATATTCTAGGTGTAAACATTCCCTATAACCCTGTCGCTCATTCCTCGCACATGTTGGTTAAGCCGTTATTCTCTAGCTGCTGACGTTGCTTGCCAAACGAATCCCTGCAATTTTCTCGAAGGCATTCTATTCCTCGTACTCCTCCTTGGGCCTTGAGGGTCCCCTGGGTCAGTGCCAATCATGGGCTCCGCTGTGCTCATAACAGATTCTAACCGATGACGAACACTTGGAGGTGGGAGGAAGTAGCAAAGAGATGACGGAGAGGAAGCAAAAATAACCTCAGTCTAGGGTCTGAGCTCAAAGGAAGCAACAGAGCGAAATCATTCACTGTAAAGGGTTCATGTTTGAGAATTACTCAATTTGTTTTCAATTATGCGCGTTATCCGCATAATGCAGCTAATTCTATAAGTTGTTAGTGGTTGATTTTATCAATTGATTTGATTAATAAATTATATTTATTATTTATTATTTGATGTTTTGTAAAATTAGTTGTTTAGTATTAACTGTTTATGTATAAAATAATTTACGAGGAGATGATTTAATTAAAATTATAAGGGTATGAATATTATATATTTTAGTATTTTGTTGACTATTTTCATAAGAATTTAGATTTTAGATATTTAATTCTACAAAAAATAAGTTTATAACTCTAATAAAAACTTAGAGCATATAATAATAATAATAATAATAACAACAACAACAGCAATATCAACAATAATAACAACGATGACAACGACGACAACAACAACAATAACATAATAATAATAATAATAATAATAACAATAATAATAATAATAACAATAATAATAATAATAATATAATGCTAAATTTTCTATTAATATGAAAGATGTAACAAGTTATATCATATTAGTATTTTTTATATAATATGTATGAATTTTATTATTTAATAAATTAAAATAACTTATAAGGACATGACTTAAAAAAATTTATAAGATCACGATTAAATATTTAATTTTACAAAAATTAAAAATTTGACAATAATAAAAAATAGAACAAATATTAAATTTTACAAAAAAATTTATAAATGTTTCATGCATAATTCATAGGCATAACATAGTGCGATGCATGATATTATTTATAATAATTAATTTTACTACAGTGTCATGCATCAATTATGCTACAGTGTCATGCATGATACTGTAAGATAATTAATAATAATTCAGTTATGCCACATTATATCACAATTAATTAATTATAATTAGGCATAAATTGACTTGCAAAAAATAATTAATGTATAACTTTATTTATTTAGGATGGTGTGATTGATTTTTTACTTATACATAATCAGCTATTATACCAAAACGCTACTATTATGTGGCTTTTCAAATTTCAACTATTTGAGATAAAACAACTATTTTTTCATGTTCTTATCAAAGAAGAATTTAAGCTGTTTGAAATGATCAAACAGTTGAAAGTCTTGAATCAGCTAAAAAATAGCTGATTCTTTATTTACGAAACGCAACCTAACTGCCTTAAAAAAAACCTAAAGACGCAAAAAACTTCTCCTCTTAAAAATAACCCGATGCATATTTACTAAAGTTTTGAAAAATATTTTACTGATTTTTAAATAATAAAAATAAAAATATAAAAATAAAAAGAGCTAAAAATCTTTAAAATTTGAATAACATCGCAAAAAATTATGAACATAATGATAAAATATATTTAAGGACCATAAAATTATACCACTAATAATATTGCAATAAGAAATATTTGATAAATATTAAATTCAGATTTGATAAAATTTTAAATTTCATATATTCAAATACAATTTACCTTAAAATAAAGGCTAAAGGAGCAAAAATGCCCTTAAACATTTGCATTTGATGACAAATTAAACATTAATAATTCAAAGCGTTCAAATTAAATCGTAACAATTTATAAATATTTAAATTAAATCTTACATTAACAGAAAAGATAATAGAGATATAAAGTTGTTAGTTTGTTACCACATCATTGTTGACGTGGTAAAGATTTATATTATTTTAATATTATTGTAGGTCTCATAAAGTCACGTAAATGTCACGTTATATTATCAGATTCATATATTTAAATTTAATTATTAAAATATTTTGATAAAGATAAATATATATAGATGAAGTGTTTCATAATCTTCTAACTATCAAACTCTCACGTTGATAGTCTAAAATTTTTGTAAAATTAAAAGCCGAAAAATAAGAACCTAAAAACTAAACATAATCATCCATATACTGCTCTGCCATCGCAACATTTCGGGAACATTGTGATGGTTACGAATCATATGAATCGCAAGAGTATTCTAACAACGTGCTCTCTCTAGAGGTTAGTGGCCTAGTATTTGTTGAGATTGTCAAGATCCAGAACCCCATTACCACGACGTTTTAGGGCAAGGGACATGGTGACGCCTGTAATGAGGACAGTGATGTTGGGCTCTGTTTGTAATGAGGACAGTGATGCTGGGCTCCGTTTTGGGGGAATGATCCTCTGTCTCAAAATATGTGTACTAATTCTGTTCCATTTAATTCTAGCCATTTATTTATATGAGACCCACATAAATAAACAGCTATGATTGAATGGGACAGAGTTGGTACACACATTTTAGGACAGAGGATTTCATGCCCCGTTTTGGAGGTAGTCGACTTCAACACCTTCTTCTCCCAATACCAACGGTTGGGGAGGTTCTGGTAGGAACCAGTTGATGATGTTTGAGAAACACGGTAAATGAAGAAGATTAGATGAATAAGACAAGATGGAAGAGTGGAAGTACAATGGGGATTTTTCTAGCTTGAACTTGCTTGGAGTCAACAGCGGCGTGGTGGATATCACTGAAATGTGGGATTACCGCGACGGTGGCAGGAAGAGGTTATTGGGATGTTGGGTAAAACTTCCTGATATTTAAGTAATTATGATAATTAAGTTAATTAGTTTTTTTTTTTGGAAACGATTAAGTTAATTAGTTTGGTTAACTATATTTAAAGTATTTTAGTAATTAAGAATGAAGATGTGTAAATGAGCATGCAAATTACATTCTTTAAATTGAATGTATATGTTTCATGCTAAATTGAAGAATACAAATATATTAAGGCATTTTTAAATTGACCAATTAAAAAACATTTCAAGATGTTTTTTTATATCACATGATCTATTTAGTCTATCTTTTCCTAATTCAAATCTAGAATTTAACATGTCTATTATGAATCATATGCATATTTTGGAAACAATTAGCTTATACTTACGTGTGTATATTATTTCTCCTTATTTCATTACCCGTCAAATTCAATTTTTAGATTGAGACACTTTTGAAATTTCTATTTTAATTTTAAACAAAAAATAATATTCTTTTCCTTAAACACTAATACTTTGATTTTTTAGTATATTTTATGATTAGTGTTATTTTTTTTGAATGGCAGTTATGACTCGTACACTTCGACATTATGATTTTTTATATTTATGATACACGTTAAGAAGAAAAAGGATAGAATATATTATGACATTATTAAGCTTATTATCATATCTACTAAAGAGGCATATTTGGAGAATGATAAAAGAGCCTAATAGGCATAATCCATTAGTTCAAATAGCACATCTTAGTTGTATGATTGTGGACAATGACATTGCATGCATTAAACAACTTCATATAGATAAGCGTACATTTTACATATTATGCTCAACCCTACGAAATATTGGTGGATTAAAAGATGCTAAAATTATAGAATTCAAGGAAACTGTAGCAATATTTTCACATTTCCTTGCCTTTGACAAGAGAAATTGGGAAATGTAAGTATGATTTTCAACGTTTAGGAGAGACGCTGAGTAGCATTTTCATAATGTATTGAGAGCTGAGAGTTATGCTTCAAGTCCCTTAACTTTTCTCTTATAATAGCACCGATGAAAGATGGAGGTGGTTTAAGGCAATAATATTCATTTACGGAGTTTTATTTGGTATGAATTTTACTTTTGGTTGATCATAACTAGATATGATTTTACTAATTTCATAATTGCTTTGGAGCTTTAGATGGTACATATATTAAGGTACATGTACAAAAAAGCTATTAAAAATAATGAGATTGTCACAAAAGTCTTAGGTGTGTGTGCAATTTATAAATGCACTACCTAGATGGGAAGGTTCAACTGCTGATGATAGGGTGCTTTAAGATGCATTATCTAGAACCTTGGGTGTGAGATATTTAATGTTATATGTCCAAATTAATTTCCTACATGTGAAAATCATGTGGTTTATACATTTAACATATTATGTAACGGGTCAATATTATCTTGTTGATGCAAAATATAGAAATTGTGGAGGATTTCTTGTACTATATAAAGGTCAACTGATATCATCTTACCAAATGAGATTAGGACATTAATCAAGAAGAGTATTTTAGTATGAAACATTCTGCACCTAGAAATGTTATTGAAAGGACATTTGGATTATTAAAGTTATGATGGGGAATCTTAAGAAATCCCTCTTATTTTTCATTTGAGACTTAAACTGATATAATATTAGCTTGGTATTACATTCACAATCTTATTCGTCAACATATGAGGGAAGATCCCCTAGAAGATGAGTTGGATGATATATTAGAAAATGATATCCTTATTGATTACAACTATGATATTGAAACATCTGATGAATGGTCTGCATGGAGAGATAATGAAATGTTTATGGCCCGCCTGTGGGATGGTGCGCTAGTTGAGTCCTCGAGAGGTGTGCCCACTTGGTCCGTCTACGGGGTTTCCTCGAATCAAAAAAAAAAAATAAAAAAAATATTATTAATAATTTATATAGTTTACCTGTGTTTTTTTCAAAACCTTTGAATATTATTTGTTATTCATGAGTATTATTTATTTCTTTTACATATGAAATATTTTAATTATTTTTATTTGTTTTCATTTTTGTTATAACTTTTAATTGCACGTCTCTTATATAAGGAATCTCGTGAAGAAAATATAAATAATATCCAATATGTAGTTATTCAAGAAAGAGGAAAAAAATAAAAGATATTGAAACAGTGAGGAAGAAAAAAGGCCCGTCGACATACTTTATGATTTGGTAGACACCAATTAGAAGACCGACTGTAACTATAAGAATGAATACAATCTTAAAAAAGGAATTCCTGAAATTGATCTTGAAGCAAAACCTCGAATTGGTTAAAATTTTGAAGAAGTTACTTTAATACACATTAGATATTCAAAAAATGGTAGCGGATTTTTAGTATGCCTGATGATCACATGTATTGCTTGCTCGAAACGAACTCTAGTCATCTAAATGATTATAATATTTATTTGACAAATTAAGATTAGTTTATTTATTTACACAATACATAATTTTAATTAGCATATTATTATCAATATTGCACATTATATTATTTAATTTATTTAATAATTATTTTATTTCATTCAATAATTTTGTATCATAAAATAAGTTCATTATAAGTTTTTTAATTTTATTCTTATAAGAAAATTATACACAATTATTTAAAAATTAATGGTTTATTAAATCATTAAAAATAATTTCAATTAATTATTTATTAAAAACAAAAATTTGTATTAATTGATAATAATATAATATATTTTAATTAATTATTTACAAAACCAATCACATAATAATAATTAAACATAAGTAAAATATTATCATGACCATTTTTAATATTTGATACCAAACACTAATATAACTATTAACTTTTATAATCCTATTTTTAATGCTTACATATTAAACATGCATAATCGACAGTTATGTTCTTATTTTCATTCTCACTTTTTATTCGTATTCTCATTTTTTGTTCCGATTCTTTTATTACTAATTACCAAACGAGATGTTAGAGTTAGACAAATAATATTTAATATAAGTTTAACTCTATAAAAAAATTTAATAATTAATTTTAAATTAATTTAATTTAAGAATTTAATAACGTAGCGGTTACACTATCTACATTATGCTTTCGTCACCTTTTTTTTATTAACATATGGTTCAATTTAAATATTTTTTAAATAATAAATTTAATTTAAAAGATCGAAACGTGAAGATTTAATTTGTTATCGTAAACAAAATTTAAGGTCATTTTTACCCCTTCAGCCTAAAATAAAAGAGAGAAGAAAATTGTTTCAGATTGCCGCGAGTTTGCATTAAAACGACGGCGATTTGATATTGCATGGGTCCCACTTCTACCTTCAACTGATTTGCTCTCACGAGTCGTCCCATCGTCGCTCTTGCTGGCTGCTTTGTTTCATTCTTTTTTCGCTCCTTCTCGTCATGACGTGAAAATAAAAATCATAAATCAAAAAGCCCCACGTTCTCTCCATCTCCGTTTGGTTTCCGGGGAAGCAAAAGGAAAAAGGAAAATTGGTTCTCTTAACGGAATTTATCTACGGCGACCATGAGGGAGATCGTGTGGACGGTTAATAGGAGTTGGTTCACTCTGCCTTTTCTGTTAGTATTAATCTTTTGGTTCACCCTTACTGGTGTCGACGCCGCCAACGGTGTATTTAGCGTAAAGTACAAGTATGCTGGTCAGGAACAGTCTCTCAGTGACCTTAAGGCGCACGACGATCGTCGTCAGCTCGGGATTCTCTCTGGCGTCGATATTCCTCTCGGCGGCAGCGGTCGCCCCAATGGCGTCGGGTTTGTCCCCTTCTCATGCATATATATGTGTTTGGTTAGCGTTAAATTGTTATGTCTTTGCGCTCTGATGCTGTTGCCCAGTATACTAATGTTATTGTATAGTATTGTTTCGTTTTTGAGTTTATTTTGATGGTTGTATGTTATTTTAAGCTCTGTTGGTAGCTTAGTCTATGGTTATTCGAGTGCTTAGTTCGTGTTCGGTTTTTACAATTTTACGTAAACTGTGCTTTCATCTAATTGAAGAAAGAAAATGATAAGATGCTTTGGTTCAATTTGATTAACACGGCCTTGCATTTTCTTGTTTCTTCTTTTTTTTTCTCCGAATTTGTAGGCTTTATTACGCTAGAATTGGAATTGGGACGCCATCCAAGGACTACTATGTACAGGTCGATACGGGAAGTGACATTATGTGGGTCAATTGTATTCAGTGTAAAGAGTGCCCAAGAACAAGCTCCCTTGGTGTAAGCTCGACTTTATGATTGTCTTTGCTTGTTTATTACCTTTTCCTTTTCTGTATCAATAGCATTTAGTTACAAACCTGTTTCTCTATTCTTACATATCTTTCTTTATCTTTTTTTTCAGAAAATTTTATTTAAAATCGTGTGTTGTTCGTGACAGATAGATCTTACTCTGTACAATATAAACGAGTCAAACACTGGGAAGTTGGTTCCTTGTTATGAAGAGTTCTGCTATGAGGTTAATGGAGGTCCTTTATCAGGTTGCACAGCTAATATGTCTTGTCCATATCTGGAGATATATGGAGATGGGAGCTCTACTGCAGGTTATTTTGTGAAGGATTTTGTGCAATATGATTCAGTCTCAGGGGATCTCCAAACAACATCAGCAAATGGAAGTATTATATTTGGGTGAGTTAATCTTGAAGTAACCAACCCGAAACATTGTCCTTTTTTCTGATTATTTATGATAGATCTGCTGAAACAATTAGTAACATTAATTAGCTACCATTTTAAATACATCTATTCATACACGTATTTTTGGTCATATGTATCTTTATTGAAATTGATAAGTTGATGTGATGCTTTTTTTCGTTTATCATAGTTGTGGTGCTAGGCAATCAGGGGATTTATCATCGTCTAATGAAGAAGCCCTTGATGGGATACTTGGTTTTGGAAAAGCAAATTCATCGTTGATTTCACAACTTGCCGCAACTGGAAATGTGAAAAAGATGTTTGCACACTGCTTAGATGGCACAAATGGAGGTGGTATCTTTGCTATTGGCCATGTTGTACAACCACAAGTTAACATGACACCTCTAATACCAAATGAGTAAGTTCTCTCTTAACTTGTAATTTTGTTTGCAATATTGCAGTGGATCTCAGAAACTGTAAATATGAGATATTTAGAGTTGACATGTGGATGCTTACTAGTGGTAGTAAGTTCAT
>JANSVB020000016.1:330434-352508 GCA_025504935.2 Erythroxylum haughtii
ACTAAAGACTCATGAACGGAATTACCCTACTCATGATCTGGAACTTGCAGCAGTAGTGTTTGCCTTAAAAATTTGGCATAAGTTCTCTCTTAACTTGTAATTTTGTTTGCAATATTTACAACGGGTTTAAAACCACATGGTCTAAAAAGACTAGTTAGGATTGTTGATAATTCTGGCTTGAGTGTCCTTATGAATTGCTACAAATACTTACAATTTTCTAAATATCACAATCTCTACCACTCCAGCCCTTCATATTCCCATTAGGTTCAATGTTAAGAATGTCTTTGTCCAATTTAAGATGGTCCAATTTACTCCTCTAAGCAGTCTACTTAGGGTGTAATAAATCCATAAAAATCTTAGCTTAAGTTGACTTAATGACTCCAATTGACTTAGAACTACGAGACCTGAAAAGAAATGTTTTGGAGTTATCAGTAGTCATATCTTAAATATCCTTGTAAATGACATTAAAGGCATGATATATAAGATACCACATTCAAACATAGGTCTTTGTTTTCCAGTTTCCCTTTAACTTTAACTGCATCTCTCTTTATTGTATAAATACTTCTTTCAGTGTACTTACTGGTCAATTCAAGTGCATTAGGTCTATCTAAATTATCCTAACTTTGTTCGATTATGGGATTCAATAAAAAATTTCTTTTTTCCAATTGATCAGTTTTGAGCTTAAAATAGCTCATTTAAGCAAAATGGATTTGAGGGATGGTATTGCAGCCAACAATGATTCATGCATGGGTTTTTTAAGCGTATCATGATATTCTTTTTCCATTTTTCTTTCTTTTTAATCTAATTGCATGATCCCTTTATTACATTTTATGTGTGGGTTTCCCTATTTATGTTACTTTATTGAATTGCCTGATGATTTTTTTTTTCCTGTGGAGGCATCACTTGGGTCTTAATAGCTTACTGTTTTCTTCTTAGTCCCCAGTCATGCTGGATTTCATGTAGCAAAGTTTATATCTGAAGCTATGTCTCGCTACTATATTTCTAGGCGCCATTACAATGTCAATATGACGGCAGTACAAGTTGGTCGTGATTTGATAAAACTTCCAACAGGTATATCTGAGACAGGGGACAGAAGGGGTGCAATAATTGATAGTGGTACAACCTTGGCCTATCTTCCAGAAACGGTTTATGTGCCATTAGTAAGCAAGGTATGATTAAAAAGTCCTTTCTATTTAAGATTCTAGTAAAGAATTCCAAACTTATGTACTTCGCATCTCTGTCAGATAATCTCGCAGCAACCTGATCTGAAAATTCAAACTGTTCATGATGAGTATACATGTTTCCAGTATAGTGGAAGGTATGCACATGTAGCAATTATGGCTTTGCAATTTTCTATTTAGCTTTTATGCTCTGTGTTTTGGGAATGAAAATTTGAAAATGGTGTTGCATTGAAATTTTAGGACATCATTTTATAGGGAAAGCTATTATATCTCCTTCTGAATCTTGCAACTCATGCTGGACTTTTTTAAATGGTAATATTTTTACCAATGTGAAAAAACATAATTTCCAGGAGATTGTATCTTATCTGGATGTTTTGAAGAGGGATCATGTTTTATATTCCTTTATGTTTGGACTTGGTCTGGTGGCTATATTGTTAATTGTTCCCAACTCACCCAATTTTTATGGCTAGTATGCCTGTTTAATTTCTAAGTTGACCGATGACAATATAGGAAAGCAGATCTGGTATGAATGTAGGTGCAAATTTGAGAAAAGAATTGGTCTGCCGGCGATATTGTTAACTGTTCCCAACTCACCCAATTTTTATGGCTAGGATGCCTATTTAATTTCTAAGTTGACCGATGACATATAATAAAACAGATCTGGTATGACTATAGGTGCAAATTTGAGAAAAGAAATGCCTTTTGTTTTAACTTAACAACTGTCTGGATGCTTATTCAATTAACTGATTTCATCTTTATCTATCATGGAAATTGTTTCAACAACAACGAACTCAAAGGTACAAAACCAATTTACTTATATGCGTGTTTATGAAAATTGCAGTGTGGATGATGGATTTCCAAATGTCACTTTCCATTTCGAAAATTCGGTACTCTTGAAGGTGTATCCCCATGATTATCTGTTCCCCTTTGTAAGTATATTCTGCAAGTTCATGCAGGTCTTTGCTTTTGGTGTTTTCTTCTCTTCTTCTCTCCTGAAATAGTTTTGAATTCCAGTTTGTGTAGTTGTACCATGTAATGTTGTCAACTTGCATTTTCCTGATCCATTCTACACCTATGCTTAAATTGTTTTCCATGATGTTGTTTCAAACAACTTGAGTCAGCATGCTTCCATCGAAAATTAATTTCAATGTTCATGAAAATTAAGTTGGCGCTAATAGTTGGTTGACATGTGTTTTCTAGAGTTCGGCTCAAGGAGCCATTATATCATCCTGGTGTTTGGGTTCTTATGGAGTTAAAACTGGATAGTCTCTTTTTGTTATTAAGTTGATGTTATCCTAGTGTCTGTCTCTGTTCTGGAATTTGATCCAGCTAGAGAACCATTCTGCTACCCTCATTCTTTTCTTCATTTGGAATGTTGCTGCTGCTGTTGGAAAATTTTCCTTATTTGTTTCCAATTGCTCAAATTATTAATGCACCACTGGGCTTTTTTTAACGTGTGTTGAGAGATACAGCTTCCTGAATCAAAGTGATGTGTCAATGTGTGGATAGTAAGAGGGGGAGAAAACATAGTTGGAAGGAACGTATAGGTTTATTTTTAACTTCATGCACCTAGCTACTTACCTTTGACATGTTTTGTCGCTTGCTCTTTGTCTTTTCATAGTTTTAGTTCCTGAATCATGCTGTTGTATCCTTTGCCCTGGTCTTTTTATTTGTCAATGCTTTCATGCATTGATCAGAATTCCCATAGATGAATCAGGTTTATGTTGGGAGTTGATTATGCTGAAGGAGAATTGGATAATTGCTGTTTCTAATATCCACGTTCCTTATGGTTACATATAAGTCTTCAGTCTCTTATGGATGGCTTATCTTTCTTACCATATAGGTCATGTATGTTAGTCTATTGACTATGTAATTCTCATAACTGAGTTCATTCACTTGGGTATTTGCAGGAGGGTTTGTGGTGTATTGGTTGGCAAAACAGTGGAATGCAATCAAGGGACAGAAGGAACATGACTCTTTTGGGAGGTAATAGGAAATGTTGCACATCCCTACTTCTGATGCCAGATGCATGTAGACTACAAAACATTTAATCTTTCCTCTATAAAGTTCCTCTGATGTCTCTTCTTTCTAGCTCTATCACTGCCCATAAATGGTGTTGGTTGTGATCTATGATACAATTACCTAATTCTTATGCGTTAACTGAGACTGTAATGTCTTTAGTACATTTTTCAAACTTTTAAGATCCCTCAAAAATTGTCTAATATCCCTTAAAGAGAGGGAAAAAGGAACAGAAATATGTCGATTTCTTTTGAACAAAACAAGAATTCTTTTATTGCAAGAAGAAAAATGTTGGTTTGTATTTTGTGGATTACACTAATCTTCTTCATCATTGGTCTTCTAATATGTTCTAGTTTTATTGTCATGTACAGATTTAGTTCTTTCAAATAAGCTGGTCTTGTATGATCTTGAACAGCAGGCCATTGGATGGGCTGAATATAACTGTGAGTCTGACGTTGATCTTCATCATCCATGCTTTAAATTGTTGTGCTTGCATCTTACATTTCTTTGCAGTGGAACTTGCTTTAGTTTCTGAATATATTAGAAAGTTTGCCATTTTTGTTAGTTTAGACATTCTTGATATTTCTGTTAGTTCAATTGGCCTTTGCTTCGGTTAAAATAAAATGTTCAGGACTAACTTTCTACTGATGTCTGAGGTGAGGAAGAAATTAGGTGGTGAGGAGTAACTTTTGGAAATGCAGGCCTTGACATTTAGCATTAACTGGGTATTCCCTGGTTATTCACCATACCCGTTCCTATTCAAGTGGAAGTAAATGATTCTATAGTTCAGAGTAATACCCGTGGTTACTGATTAGATACCTACCTTGAATTGAACAAAATAGTTAGGACTTAGTTGCCTCTGTTGAGAAGATGTAACTGTCCTCAACAATGTAGGTAACAGCTCTTCAGCAAACACATCTTAGGCAAGGATATGTTTTGACTAAAATGTGAGTTATATAGTCAATGTACCTTCCTTTTCTAGAAAAATGACTCGACAGCTGGTGAATCATTGGATAATTTTTTGATGATTGTCTCCATCAGAATTGGTCGGGTCCAGTTGAATTTCTTCGAGGGAGTTATTTACTTGGAAAATTCTTGATGCAAAGTTAGATTGAAGCAATTGTGTTGTACAGTTTCCTAGCTTAGCTAAGCTTCTTTTTTAGTATAAAGATCTTAGTCAAAGGGATCTTAAAATGGAGAGGAGAGTCTAGGTCTTGATGGAATGCAAAATGCCAATATTTCAAAGAGAGGGAAATTGTGAACAGGGATTACTTGGTTGTGCTTTAGAGTTCCAACTCTGGAAGTCGTAGTGTTTCTAGTTCCAGTGCTATCTTTATTTCATTTTCTAAAAATGAATGTTGAAATTTTAAACACGTTAGTATGGTGGGGTGCTCTTAAAGTTCCGACGCAAGTTCATGGCTGACTGTTTAGGGAGTTTATTGAGTGAAGCAAGGGCAATATGTTGAATTGGTTACATAGCTTTTATGTAGTTTTTTGTATATTGTTTCTCTAAGCCAACCTTTCCATTCCTAATTTTCAGGCTCTTCAAGCATCAAAGTGCAGGATGAAAAAACTGGAACAGTGCATTTAGTTGGTTCTCACTACATTTCATCTGGCTGCAGTTTCAATATGCCAAGTGCTTTTATCATGTGGTTGCTAATAAGTACGTTACTGTGCAATATTCGTTAGAAATTCTAACGCTGATACCAATATAATTAGTCAAAAGTGAATACTAAATTAATTGCCCAAAGGAAAATAGTTAGTGTTTTTATTGTCGTGGAATAGATACCTTGAATGTCTTCCTTTCACAGTAGTTGGTAAAGATCATTTAAAATCGAACAGCCAGAACAAGGGTTGGATGTATATAAACTTTTGAATAGTTGCATTGTTGTTGAGCCGAGCAAGCTTTGTGTTGAGCTGACTGGAACTCAAATCCTTCTGTTTAAGCTGAAAACTGAGAGAAGTCTCTAATCTAGAGATTGAGTGGTGAATGATATCGGATATAATTTATGTAATATCAGAAATTAAGCATCTTACTAGGCTCGATTGGACATCCATATGCCTTTATTGTATTACGGCCATTCACAACAGTTCAAGCAGTTGGAGAGAAATTCAGGATGTGTGTGAGCCTCTTGTAGTGGGTCATAACTTACATGACCTCTTAATTTCTTTTTTTCCCCCATCATTTTTAGTTAGTTTTTCAATTCTTTCAATATGTTTCATATGATTGAGCACCCAAAAAACATGTATTTTTGCTATTAAATTAGTTCTCATTATTCTTTCAAATTCAAAATAGTTGGATGATGAAGAGGTTTATGCAATTTGATTATTACATAAATTTATTATATTTTTGATCTATCATTCAAGATCAGGCATGTATATGGACTTGTAAAAGCAAGGACATTTTCATGGGCGGCGGTGGCCCTAGTGGAGAGATCTGTTATATTTTCTAGGCTCCCAAAAAGCTTGGAGATTGGATGACATGGATTCGATATTCTTGTTCAAAAATGGTAATAAGTTCTTTTCATGTATGGGAATTTACAGACAAAAGAGATTTAAGCTTAGAAAATCGACCCAGAATAATATTTTGCACTATGTAAAGATATATATATATCTGAGTGGGACTATTACTAAATGTGGTGTGATTGAGTGGTGTGATTGAGTACTGACGTCATAATGTTCAAATCTGTTTTATGGTATGATCTCCCAGAGAGTGGTGATAGAGGTCACGTCACGCTTTGTTCTTGTTCTTTAGGCATCATTTTTTCACCCCTAACGCTACTCATCATGATTCCCTCAACGTTCAGAGACAGACTTGAGGATTAAATTGCACAACTTTAGGTTTAAATTAGGAGAATCACCTGATGTTACTTATCATGGCCAACTACTAGTGTATTGAAATAAAAAAATGAAAGCATAAATATCTAGGAGAGATAAAGATGAGAATATAAACAACTTAATTTTCGTTTGAGATGCGATATATAATTAAATATATGAAATTGTAAAAAATTACAACAATATTAACAATAATACTTAACAGAAATTTCACTAACATGCGAAATTTAGAGGGGTTCAACCCCTAACTAGTCACTTGTAATTTATAATGTGAAGAGGTACGTTTTATGAGATAAAATTAATGACAGGAAATAACCCTACGTCATAAATCTATATTATCTATCCATTTATTCTACAGAAAAAGAACTGAAGTTTATAATAGAAAGTGATACTGCAAAATATAAGTAGCAAATTTAAAGGATATAAGTAGCCGATGGTTTTAATAATGGATATTTGATAATAATTGGTTGCAGACATGCATGTATGCTATGAGTCATTTCAATTTGATCAATGTTTCCAGACCAAAGTATGGAATAGAAAGATAAAATCTTTGAACAGAAAGGACACTTGTTCAAGATCCATTCTCGTAAAGAACAAAATAGGATACACTCTTGATGTTTATAAAAAGCAAAATAAGACAAAATGGAGCCTAAATCTTCCTAAAAAGTAAAATGAGATAAAAAAAATATATATTTACTTTATGTGAGGCTTATAAAACGTTAAGAGCAACTCGATTTTTGTTTTCCAAGAAGTTTAATTTAAGTACACCGCAGATAATATTAACAGGAGAATGAGAAACTATTAAATCCCTTATCCTTAGCTTCAAGTTCTAAGAGTGACTTCGGTGTCTGTTACAGCAATGACAACATGTAGCTGATCATGGATCAAACCCATCAAAAGATTATGCTTATGGATGCAATGTGTAAGGCATAGTGACTTGTTATGTATGAGTCGTCTTCCACGTGATCAATGGCTCTATAGTACTGCAGGTAGATTCTAAGAATGGTGTAATAGTTGTGACGTATGTTTATTCCTCTCGCTTATAAATATGTCACCTTCCTTTCTATTCATAATAAGTATCGAAGTGGGATAACATGAAGAAGTCCATGGGAGAACTAGTATGCCCACAATCAGAATGCTTGTCTCGTCAGAATCATCAAGTTTTAAGTGAGAAGTTGAGTGAAGAATGGTTGAGTTGTGATGCTTGTGTTGAGGAAAATAAAGGGTACAAGTGCGATTGCAGCATTAGAGATCACAAGAGCATGGCAGATAGCTTGCATGATGAACCTAATAGCTCTTTTGCTCATTCTGTCATCAACATGGTTGGAATGCTCATCGGTAAATTTTAAATAATAAAAAGAGCCTTTTTAATAAGTACTCAGCAATTCTTGGTAATTTATGTTTTTGTTCAAGTGGAATGGGTTGTTCATTACAGGCCTCGGCCAGCTGTCAACTCCATATGCTTTAGAGAATGGAGGATGGACTTCTGCTTTCTTGCTTGTTGGGTTGGGAGGGATATGCACATACACTGCTGACCTCCTAGGAAAGTGTCTGGACAAGAATCCCAAGTCGAGAAGCTACACCGACATTGGACAAGATGCATTTGGGAGCAAAGGAAAATTTCTGGCAGCATCTTTCATCTACTTACAAAGCTTCATGGCCCTTGTGTCCTACACCATCGCTCTTCATGATAATATTTCAGTGGTATTTGAAGGCATGCAAATTAGGCTGCCATGGCCAAGAATATCTACACCACAGCTGTTAACTATTATAGCTGTGTTGGTAGCACTTCCTAGTCTGTGGCTAAGAGATTTGTCTTCCATATCTTTCCTGTCTTCAGGAGGGATTCTCATGTCACTTGTCATCTTCATTTCTGTTACATCCACTGCCATCTTTGGAGGTGTCATAACTAATCACAGTATTCCAGTGGTTAACTTCCACAAGATTCCTGCCATATCAGGGGTTTACCTCTTCAGTTATGCTGGTCATATTATCTTTCCCAATCTGTATAAATCCATGAAAGATCCAGCCAAGTTTGCCAAGGTACTACTCTACTTTTATCAACAGTTATACCATTAATGAACATAATGAAACTCTTTAAGGGTTTTAAATTGCAGGCTGCAACTATATTAGTGTCACTGTAGACACAATATCAGTCTAAATCATCATAATACTCATCACAGCTTGCCTGCTTCATATTTAAAACCTTGTAACTTTCTTATTATTTCGCTCGCCCTCTCCAATATCTCCTTGCAATCCATGGTCACTTGGGATTCATATGTTGCTCAAAACTTGAAGTCCAGGTTTTGCTGGGCTTCTACTATTCATTTCTCATGCGGCATATATACCAGGACTAATGCTCTAAGAGCATCTCATTCTTGGAAAGAGCATCAATTGGTATCTTTTCCTTTCAAAGATTTCAATGCTTTATCTTCTATTAAGAAACAATAGAAAACAGTTCATTTTATCATTTCACGACTAGGAAAAGCATTGAAGATACAAAGATGACGGTGCTGTCGACGTTATATTCCTGCAGGTATGTGTAGTGAGCTTCGCATCTGTGACAGCACTCTACACCGCTCTAGGTTTTCTGGGAGCTAAAATGTTTGGATCAGAAGTCAGTTCACAAATCACCCTTAGCCTGCCTCGCCATCTTATAGTTACAAAGATCGCATTATGGGCAACTGTGCTCACACCAATGACCAAGTACGCCCTTGAATTCGCACCATTTGCAACCCAGTTGGAGCTTAGCCTTCCAAGTTCACTGAGCAAGAAGATTAAGATGATGGTTCGCTGTACTGTTGGTTCCATTCTGCTGTTATTGATACTTGCTCTAGCACTTTCTGTGCCTTATTTCGAGCATGTTCTTAGCCTTACAGGATCTGTTGTGGGTGTGGGTATTTGTATTGTTTTGCCTTGTGCCTTTTACACCAAGATCTCCTGGTCCAAGATATCCAAGCCTCTCCTAATCCTGAACATGGCACTCACAGCTTTTGGTGCTTTGCTTGGAGCATTTGGAACCATATCTTCCACAAAAGCACTTCTAAAGAGTATACAAGGAGGTCACCGAACTTGAGGAAATGATTGTTAGTTTCTGAGAATTTTCCTCTATAATCTCCATACATATTTAAACAGAATAACCAAGCTTTCATCAGATTGCTGCCAAGCAAGGTATGCATACAAGACAAGGAGGATAAATTCAGGAGTCAAATATTGAAAGTATGGAAAAAGGAAATGGTGGCCTTCTACCTTGGTTTTGGCTCTATATTCTGTTTCATTGTCTCTTATAAAGTAGCTTCTGGTCCTCTGTCATAACGTTCAGTTTAGTAGTAGTCATCATTTATGTATCAAAACATCAAAGTGCTAAATAATTATAAATGCACTCTAATCCAGACTTAATGTAGTAGGAGCTCATCCAAGTCGATATTCCAATGACTATGATTCCTCTTCACTATTCATCCAAGTCGATATTCCAATTACTATGATTCCTCTTCACTATTTAATCTTCTCTTAGGAGTTAAAACTTCTAATACTAAATAGTATCCATCCAAGATTAGAAAAGTACTGTTTCTTTAATTATCAACATAATATGGTTTAAAATTGCAGTCTATTACAATCAGAATACAATTAATCTTAGCCCTTTTTCAAATATCTTGTACAATAAAGAAATTGATTCCCTCATCAGATTCGTATGGTTTATGCCTTGGCAACCACTTCTGTTTTTGGGTTTGTTTAGGTGTATACATAAAATACCAGCATTGCTTCTGAGTCTGACGGCATCACATTCTCAAGAACAGCAATATCCAATGTAGCATCTTTCTCTAGCAATATCTCGTACAATATCCAACGTAGCATCTGGTTGTAATGTTCCCCCTGATTTATGTGCTCTTATTGTATTCAGAGTCTTTTTGCTTCCTTACAGTAGTCAATAAAAATTCTGATGATTTGGGAAACCAAAACAAATCTAATCGCCTGAGCAGCCGGTTTTTAGTTGGTATTATTTTATATATGCTGGTGCATAACATGATTCTCTACGCTTTATAAGGATGGGAATGAACAATTAGTACACAAGTTTAACAAGAAAAGAAAGAGATAGAAATGCTCTTTACATAGATAAACCATATATTGAAGTTACAATTTAGAATTGTGTTATGCAGTTCATATCCTAATCGCATTACACAATGGAGCTGGTGCAGATCAGAGATTTACAGCTAACTGTAGTGATGATTATGGACACATGGTCAATGCATCGAGATGTATTGCAAGTTCATACATCAGGAATTGCCTTCTGGTCTCTATCACCCCTATCTACTCATTGCACCAAGATTAGGAGGAAAAAATAGTTGTTATTCACACGATCGACATGCGGGTACTGAATGGCACCAAATTAGGCTAACGCACCCGAGGGACGACTGCCATAACTCTTCAGGCAAATTCAGGAGAAACCTTTGATGAAGAAGATGCTTCTAAGCCATAACTCCATAGGTCTTTCAACTCTCCTCTAACCAAACCCAAAATGACACACAATCCTGATATCACATATCCAGGAAAAAGAATCCCATTTAAGTGTCATAAGAGATGGACTCCATAGTGAGTTTCACAATACTAGTTTTTGCTAATTACCTAGTGTACACGGAACAAGATAGAGTAGAGCGGGCTGACCATGCCCATCCATTAGATATAAGCCTAAGTACGTCATGAAAAGGCCTGAAAATAAGAAAATCGTTTGTTAATGGGCATAGAAAGAAGAAACCTCTAAATAGATACTAGTTGCTGAAGTCTAACTGGCACAGCATTAATATTTGATTTCGTACATTTTGTTAGTAAATAGAAAACCCATAAAATCATTAAAACATCCTTTGGCATATAAAGATCAGGAAAAAGTAGACTGCAACAAAAAGCTGATAATTAAAACCAAGGAATTCCCCTCCACCACATATTTTGAGGTGGATCTTGCTTATCAGCATGCAACAGACGCTGCTTCACCAATGTACCATACTAAATTTCAACTTTTGCAAATAAATATACATACCGAATCCATAGCCAACTATCAACCAAAAGAAATATCCATTTTTGATCCCCTTTCCCGTTTCTCTATCAAACCTGAAACAAGAGGAGGAATATAAACATTGTTTAATGTAGAATGGCAGCAAGTATGCCAACAATACTTAGTAGACACGTATAGTGATTTGGCATAAGAGTGAAAATCCAGTTTTCTGGGAGTTGTACTATGTTTTGGAGCATAGCAGTGTTCATTTTCTTCCATTATATATCACTCAAACAATTTCTTTTCGTTGTTCTCCTTTGCAAAGTATTTCTACAGCTTTGACTTAATCAAAACAAGAAACATATTTGATCAAGCAAGTCCTCTCCATAGTTAAAGGGAAAACTGTAGGAAATGCGTAACATATGATTCTAGATTACAATATCTTGCAGTTTTATTAGCAAAGAGCAACTTAATACATTCAAAACAATACCTGAAAGTAAATGATGTGAGAAATATCTTGCAGTTTATTAGCAAAGAATAACTTCATGCACTCAAACCAATACCTGAAAGTAAACGATGTGAGCAAACCAGGAAAAAGAATGTCCCCAAATCCAATCATGTCATAACCACCCCAGGGGTCTGTCAATCTAGGAAGCCTCAAAAGCATGGGGATCGATTCCCCACCACTGTTGTTACCTTTAGCAACCTAAGAATAAAATACAAACAAAAAGAGCAACCCATGAATTATGAATGACTACCCATAATATAACACTAGAAAAGCAAACAGTTCATGAAAAGACCGGGCAATACAATTTAAAAAAAAAAAGGCCGGGCAATAAATATCAGATAAGGACTTTAAGGTAACAGTAAGTGAATGCTTCATTGATTAAGTGTTCTTTTCATAGGCAGTGGATTTTTAGCCAATGGACTTATAATTGTCAATTCTCATTCTAATGTTGCATCTTCAGAAAAATTTTCCATATGGCTGCGGTTCCACGAATCGATTAAGTTAATGTCAAGAACACTTAATCATTCTGGCTGTTGTTTCATTCGTTTACACTCAATGAAGAGCAACAAAAATGTGTTTTCACTACACAGCAGAAGAAAAGTAAAATATATGAGATTAATACTTACTGCAATCATAACACTTGTGTGGAATATTAAGGGTGATATAAAGACCCAAAAGATGTCATAAAAAAATGCACAGCAAAGAAGAACAGCAGCAACCTGAGTCAACATAAAGGTACAAGGATCGTGAAGGATCATATACATCATGAAAACATGAGGTAGCAAGAGTCTAGGTACGTTAGGTACCTTAATATTAGGAAGCCTAGCCACCTGTAAGATAGTTATCATCAAGCAGATGCCCTGACAAGAACAAGGCAATATCTAAGGAGAGGATCTTCATTTAATACATCAAACAGAAAGATAGCCATCTCCACTTGGTCAAATTCAAAACCTTAATATTGTAGTTAAATTGAGTGAACAAAACAAATAAAAAAAGTTCAGGATATTATTCGAACAGAAGTATCGGCAACTCAAATTCTACAGACTCTATAAACTTCATGGTGAACATGCAAGACATCATCAGTTTACATACATACACCAAAGCTAGGACATTCTCACTTGAAACATGTGAAAATGAGAATGAAAGTATCAGTAACTCAAATTCTATAGAATTTGGATACTTCATGGTTAACATGCAAGACATCATCAGCTTACATACATACATATAGAATTTGGAAACTACATGGTTAACATGCAAGACATCATCAGCTTACATACTTACACCAAAGCCAGGACATTCTTACCTGAAACACGTGAAAATGAGAGTAAGATCTATATTTTGCTCCACATTCTTCATCATCACAAACAAAGGGTTTAGGAAGAGATCTTATTAGGATAATCAGGCTCAAGTTTCCTCAACTTACACCTTTTCCAACTCCAAATTTTTTAACTTCTAGAAAGGGTCAACGATCATAGGGAAAGAAAAGATGTCTGAAGAAGGTTTTAAGCAGCATTCAAAAACAAAACAATAATAAAACAAGGTAAACACACTAACGACGAATGCACACATCAACAAGACATATCACAGAACTTAGTAACGTCCATCTGACAACTTAAAGCTATTCTACAACCTAACTACTTATCCGTAGGGCCCTTCAAATAGAATCAGGAACTCTGGTGCTTGTTTCACCTAGGAATCCTGGTTTTCAAGATTTAAAATTCTTGTGCTCCACAATAATTAACTCTTCTTTTCCATTCTATAAGAACAAAAATATCGCATTCCCAATTGCTGGGAATATCCCTAATTAAGGATGTGCATACTGTTGAGATATCAAGACTATAATAAAGCTTCCCTAACGTAAGTGCATTAGCTACTGACTAAGTATTTGTGCATGCTCAGTACATGCTGGTTGGGCCCAGTACGTGTATAAGTGGATCATCATATTCATCACCTAAATTCCTCTCAAAAGTTTCTTTAAAGGGTCATGGAAGGCCCAAATTTACTAGGTGTATCTGCATTTAAAATATATATGGGAATTTTAGCATGGAAACCATCATGGATAAACCACATGTTACAAAAATTTTGAGACATCACAATATCACCAACAAAATTTCAACATCCTCATCAAGGCCAACGTCTCAATCACACCAGCAAATTCACAACATCCTCATCAAGCCAATGGAATATCATTTGGGAACCCTACACTGAGATCATAAAAATTCTACAAGAAAACCAACATGGCAATGAGACTGTCAGTGAGTCATTATGAGGTTGTAATGAGGTAGCTTTTTGGAATCATTGAGTCTTACAAGTATAAGAAGATCTCTCTAGTACACTCCATCCAAGGTGGACTTCATGCTGTATTTGCTTTAAGCACTATAACAATTATTTTCGACTGACCTCTAAACTTTTCCTCGTGTGCAACTTCTCTAATTAGAGGCCTATCAGCCAGGCATAAACTAAAAAAGCATCACAAAGAGAATTCCTGACACGAACTAAACAGGGAAGTTCCAAATTAATTAAGCACATTTCATGAAATGACTATGGGAGTAGGACAGCATTGCATGAAAAGTACCATAGGCATTTCGATACAGTACCAAAAAGCAGAAAACGAAAGCAGATAGTGCGCAGGTATTACCACAAAAAACTTACAAGAACATCCTGCCCAATCCACGAATATGATGCACGCCGATTTGTAGCCCACAAAACAGCAAATATGACAGAACAAAAAACTACAATGAGGGAGATAACAGAAGTTTCCCCAAAAAGAGGTAACTTGATTTTCTTCTCCCCACAATTTCTCCATTTTCTGCTCAGAATACAAGAAAGAGAATCTAGCATGACAGAAACTACAACATAAAAAAGCAGGTTGGTAATATCAAATGCCAAAATAAAACTCCAAATGTACCTCTTGATCAATGTTACAATACAATTATGCATCCCCTGAGAAAAACAGCAAAAAATGATTCAATAACCACAATGCACAAATTGAGTTGATAGGATAGAACCGATCCGCTAAAAATATAAAAGATATCTGAGAACTAAAGACATTACATACAAGTGCTCTGAAAGTTGAGGGACAACCAATACTGCAGACACGACTGGGGAAATGGACTTGGTAAAGACAATCATTATTTTCCTATCTTTTCCATTTCGGCTAAGTCAAGATATTCTACTTTGATTTAGAGTCATCTTTGCCCAGCAAACTTTAATCTAAGAAATGGCATGGAAATCAATAACCTTCCTAAGCAGATTGATCATATCTGGGTGAGCGTGCACACATATGCTGATTTCTATTGGCCATGCATCAGCTGTCCATGAAATCCAAAAAGATAAAAACGTAATACTTTATAATGAAGACCAAAGTTCAAAGTATGCCAAGAATGAAAAGGGCAATTATACATCAGGAAAATCTATAAAGGATAGGTAAATGCAACGATTTCCAAGAATTAACTCGATTGCAGAGGGCAGGTTTGAGGTTCATTACAGCATCCATATGTGCTTTGACATATCCTTTTCCGGAAGGAATTATTAAGCCCCCATAATTGGAAAAGCTGATCATATAAGCCCCTATAGTTTGTTCATTAAACACATCAATCTTCCTTCACATACTTTTTGTCCAATGTATAAAAGCAGTTACAGAATGATATATGCACTCATTTCCCAGAAACATAGATTAGCAAGTAACGATGTGGAAAGAGAAGTTAGTACCTCAATACCGCCAATGCAGAAGAGTACAATCAGAATCCAGATAAACCAACTTGACATAAAAAAGTACAGTAGCACCAGAAAAGTAGATGCTGATATGACAAAAAATACTGCACTCATTGCATTAATCTCAACAATTTCTTTATCCGAGTCATCTTTGGATGATGAAGCATTGCCACCCGCCTGCTCAATGAAGAAAGAAATAATTTAAAAACTCCATAGAAAGCAGACAAAAGCTTCATCATCATTCATCATACAGGAACCAAAAAAAATAAAACCAAGGGAATTAAGGCATATGAAAATCTGCAAACGAATAATTTATTGGGATCTCTTGAGAAGTCTTCTAGAACTGATTCTTAGGCTCCATCTCAAGTAAACCTTTATTTATTTTTTATATAAATGCCTCAAACAAGTATTACAACAATGCTTGGATGATTGAGTTCGGTGCCACAGACCATATGACTCACTCCTCACATTTTCTTTCATATCTATACCTCATACTAATAGGAAGTTCTTTACCTACTGTTGCAGGACTGGGGGATGTGTATTTATACCTTTTCCTCTGTCTAAAAACCATTCTTCATATGTTAAAACAATCAAAAAACTTATACATGACTTCAAATGTTAAACGATTTTTTCCTCTTCTTTTAGTGTTTCAATTTGACTTATAGTAAATAAATCCTGGGTCCCTCTACTATTCCTGACATTTTTGGGGCTCACTGGTTTGTTTACTTAATTGATGATCGTACATAACTCTTCTTACTCAAACAAAAATCTTATGTTATTCTATGACCTAGAACCAATGTGGGGTTAAAATTAAAAGCTTTAGGCCAAACAATACTAGAGATTACATCAATCAGATTTTGTCAAAAACAAGGAATTGTTCACAACTCATTATGTGTTGACACATCTCCGCAAAATAGGGTAGCTGAGATGAAAAAAAGGGGCATTTACTTCATGGAACCCAAGTGGTACTCTTTCAAGAGAATGTTCTTAAACCTTATTGGGGGAGGTAGTTCTAACTGCCACCCATATGATAAATAAACTTTCCTCACGTGTTTTAGACAATAAGAGTCCCACGGAAACCCTTAATGCCTATTATTTTCACTTTAGAACCTCAAATCAGCTTACTCTTAGGATATTTGCTTGTACATGTTCACAGTTAACATAGAAGAAAGTAAGATCCTTGTGTCATCAAATGTGTCTTTCTAGGTTACTCACCAATACAAAAAGGGGTACAAGCGCTATAACCCTTCCTCACAAAAGTTTTACATCTCAATTGATATCAATTTCACTGAAAACAAACCTTATTTTGGCAGGTTCTACTTTTAGGGGGGTAGTACTTATTGAGTTTTTTGAGCCATTTGAGCATCCTGTGCCCTTGCCAAAATCAACTTCAACCTTGGCATCTTTAGAGGTGTCTTTTGATTCCAAATGCCTTGTGCTTTGCAATACTAATAAAATGGGCCAAAATATTATCCCCTGTTATCAATCCGGATGCATTTCAACTTCTTCCCTGTCTCTCTTTCAACTGAAGCTTGAAATTGTTTAAAGATCTCTAATGCTTGAGCCTTTGACATCAAGGTGTAAGCCTATACCTATCTTGAGTGAACATCAATTAAAGTCACAAAGTAGAGATCATTGCCAAGTGGCTTTGTCTTCATCGAACCGTATACTTCAGAATGTTTCCTGTTAGCAATGAACACACTTTCTAAGACACATACTCTTCACTCCAGATAAATGTCCCCTCTTAGCTAACATTGCTAAGCCCTTCTCACTCATATGGTTGAGTCTTTTATGCTGCAACTCAGTTGCATTTGCATTTTCCATAACATTAATACTACTACTAAGAGTGTTGGCTTGCATCATGTATTGTGCTTCTTACCCTTGGCTACAATCATGACACCTTGGGTAAGTTTCTATATATTTTTATAGAATGTGCTACAAAACCCTTCATCATCAAGCTTTCCCACAGATATGATACTGAATCTGACATCTAGAATATGTTTGACATTTTTCAGTACTAATCTCATACAATTATTGGTCTTCAAGCAAATGTCTCCAATGCCAATGGCTTGTGCAAAGCCATTATTTCCCATCTTCACATGCCTATCATCTCTGGATGTATAACATGTAAATAGTGCTCGTTAAGTAGTTGCTTGAGTTAAGGTTCCACTATCAATTAATCAACTCTTTTCTTCTCATCTAATACTAATCTCCTCATCACAAATCACAGGTAGATCCTCGTTGACGGTAATCCGATCTTGACTGCTGACATAATTCTTCTTTGATTCCTAATTCCTTTTGCCTTCTCTTTTTAGCTTCCCGCAATTCTTCTGTATATTGCCTTCTCCACCATAGTAGAAGCATTTAAAGTTGGCAGATTTGATGGGCCTACTATTGGATCTGTCTCTTTGGCCTTGTTGCACCCAAAAAAAAATTTAATTATTTATTCATGCTATTAATTAAATATTTATTAAATTGTTTATTTATTTTTAGATTTGGGTCCATTAATTTAGTGAACATAAGTAGTAATTAGCAATTAGAATAGAAAAGGTAGAATTAAATTAATGTTGAGATGTGATTCAGAGGTTTCGCTGCGACGAAGCCAAATGTTCCCTGCAGCGAACCTGTAAAAAGCAAATTAGTTTTTTCTGATTCGGAAGTTTTGCCGTGGTGAAGTCAAATGTTCACTATGGTGAACCTCTGCAAAAGGGTCATTTTGGAAGGGCAAACAAGAAGAGGGGCAAAGTAGGAAAACTAAGACAAAAATTACTCTTGAATAAAGAAGCAGAGAGTGAAAGTTGTAAGAAGCTAAAGGAAGAGAGGAAGAAAAACGTCAGAGAAGAAGAAGAGAAAATCGTGGGAGAGGAAGAAAGAAAAAGAAAAACAAGAGAAATCAAGCTTGTTTTGGGTAAGTTCATCTTTTCTTTTTTTCTTAGGTAGAAAAGAAGTAGAGAAATGGGTTTATGATGGAAATAAAGTGAAGAAGATGAGACCCATTTTGATTTTTATGGGTTTTGGAATTAAGGTTTGGTTTTTCTAATCTAGATGAACTATAGGTAGGTCAGGTTTAAGTTAAATTTAGGCATTTTTATTATTAAAGTTTTATATATTTTCATTTGAATTTGGGTTGAATGGAAAATTGGTTTGTGTTAGGAAACCAAGAAAACCCTATCCAAGAGCAAGAGAAAAGGTGTTGGGTACCGATTCCGGAACCCAACTCTTGCTCTGATACCACAACTATTGGGCAGGGGTTCCAGAACCCAACTCAACATTCGGAGTCATACAACTTGTGCTTGTGCTTGTGCTTGTTATCATGTATGGTTATTCCAATTAACCCTCATTAGTCATCCTCGGTTCCTCTTCATTCTCTGATACCGTAAGTGTCAGGCCCTATTTTCTGAATCATTTTTATACTTAAGCAAATATTCTATACTCAACTTCCATATAGATATTGAACATCTTAAAGGCTGAATTAGAATTCAACCTATTCATATAATTTGTAAAGCTACATCTCTAGTTTACTACACATCTGAAATCATCTCAGTTGGAACCCTAAAGATCCAAATATATTCAAAATGCCAAAGCATGTTCAGTAAAATAACATCAGTTCATACTATTCCAACAGATTCCTTTACTTTCCTTTATTCAAAACCTTTTTCCAATCAATTTGGAATGCTGCCAATTTTGTGGAGAGATAGCACAATGTGTGAGGAATCTATTGTCTTAAGGATCACTTCGTTTAGAGATCGGATAACAAAGATTGGGCCGAAGGAATCAAATAAGGTTCTGTCCTCAATTATAATGAACCTGGTTCGGGACAATGGCATAGCTTGCTCTAGGGATATCAGATCAAGGTCATTCTTGAAGGGTTCAAAAGAGGACTTCAATATCTACATCTTTCATGAAGACATTGAAGTGAGATTTTGTCATCAAAAGGATCAGAATTGGACCAGACAATACAAGATGAACAGTGATCAGAAGAAGGTTATGAATAGTACACAGAAGATATCTTGCAATTGGCGTAGCTTTCTCTAGAGACGTCGGATTAAGGTGTTCTTTAGACAGTTTGAAAGATAACTTCAAGATCTACAACTTCATAAAGACTTCAAAGACAAATTCGATTGTCTGTAGGGTCAAAAGTGGGACCAGATGATAGGATTAGATGAATCCAGATGAAGGGATAGATGAATTGAAAACATGATCATAACTTTCTCTAGAGAAATCAGATTGAGGTGTTCTTTGGATGGTTCAAAAGAGGACTTCAATATCTACAACTTTCATGAAGACCTTGAGACAAATTCAATCATCTACATAGTTAAAATGGGACCAGATGATAGGATCAGATGAACAGTATACCAGACAATATAACGTCATCACTAGATGATATGACGTCACCAAACAATATGTCATCACCAGGCGAAGCATCCTCACCAGATGATACGTCATCACCAGACGAAGCATCCTATACTCCTGAGTATCTCCACTTATAAGGACCATAATTTTTGACTCTGATATCCAAAAATTTCATACTTTATAGCGTTGGAAAGCTAAAAAGACAAGCTACAACTTCCATGAAGTCAACTTGTCATATTCATCCTAGATCAATCTAGATTTTTTCCTAAAGTCAGAACACGAGTTTTTCCCTTATGGAAGACTTGAAATTTGCATTTCGCAAACTTGAAATGTCCTGAGCATAACCATTTAGCTACCAAATTGACTTCATTAAACTCTCAAATCTGAACTCATTTGTCTCATCACCCTTAACTACATCCAATCAGTCATAATTCCTATCTTCCTTCCCTTAACATCTCACTTATCCGTACACACATATATATATATACACAATTTATGCTCCAAAATCATCATCTCAAGATGATAACTTCTTCATGTATATCTAATTTTAACTCACATCATCCATACACCATTCAAATTTCATTAACATCAAAAGAATAAAGTTTTACAAATATTTAATGAAATTCCAAGCCACATTACATCATCGTCTTAAAATCTCAAATTATAAAAGGTTCTTTAACAAACAAACTTCTTGCTTTCCCAAAATCAACGTGAACGTGACTAACGAAAAGGGTTCCTCTCTTGCCCAAACAAAAGCACATATTCATGCTCAAACCATTTGCTCATATGTTCATACTTTCATGCTTTCACATCTTTTCATTCATACAAAATTCCATGACATGTTTCAAGGCAAAACATGAATATTTAAAAAACCACTTTCCATTTTATAATCAAAATTCATGCACCAACGTGTAGCAATTTTGCAGATCACTCAAAACATTAAAAGCAACATTTATGAAGTAATTGAAATCGTTTTACTTTCTTGATTTGTAAAAACGTTAATGGCTCATAACTCTATTATAAATATGTAACACAGCTTGATTTTTTTGCTTAAAGACTTGCTCATCAAAATGCCTATTCTCTTATTCCTCTTGCCTCTTTGATCCCCTTGGTTCTTCACCAAATGAAGAGATCTTTAGCTCAAAAGGAAGCTCTTCTCTTCCTCTACCTTTTTCCCTTCTTGAATAACCTCAAAATCTCTCTTGAAGGCCAAGAAAATTGAAACCCTAGCTTGTTTTCTCTTCTTTTCTCCTTCCAAAAATATCCCTCCTCTCCTTTGGTTTTCCCATTTTGCCCCTTCTTTCATTTACGTCCTAACTCCTTTAATCTTCTTAAACACCATATTAACTGTAACTTAATTCAAACACTACAAGAAAACAAGCATTCTGCGACGTTTTTAAAACGTCACAGAATGTCCAAAAAATGTCACAGAATGTATTCTGCGACGTTTTAAAAAACGTCACAAAAAATGTCGCGGAATGTGGTGTAGGTAAAAGCCTTCTGCGACGTTTTATGTAAAATGTTACTAAAAGTTTGCACATTTCACGACGTTTAAAAAAACGTCACTAAAAGTTTGTATATTCCGCGACGTTTTTAAAAAACGTCGCGGATTATCTAACATTCCGCGACGTTTTTAAAACGTCACAGAATGTGAAAAAATTCACGACGTTTTTTGGAAACGTCGCAGAATGTCTTTCATGACATTTTTAAAAACGTCGCGGAATGTCTTTCACGACGTTTTTAGAGTTATTTTCTTTCAATTATTAATTTTTCTATTTTTTGAAAATAATTTAAATTTAATAATTTTTCAATTTTAATAATTTTTTAAAATACCAATTTTTTAAAATATTATTTGTTTAATAACTATTCAATATTATTTATAAATTTTATTTAATAATTCTTCAATTTTTTAATATATCATTAATTTTAATAATTATTCATGTATTATTTAATTACAATTCACAAACATGACATAATACACTGATTAATATCAAAACTAAGGGATGAAACATTTGAGATTCTGGAAAATAATAGAGGGAGGGAGATATAATTAAAGCTTCTTTAATATTTGCATCTGCAATGAACTGGCAATAAATCCACAAAAACCGTCATATTGTTTATCATATCTCCTACATAGACCAAATTAAAGCAGCCCAAATATCGAGTCATTGATCAAGATACTAATATAAGAACATAAACATTCTTGTATCTATTAAGTCCACCAGATAATCGAAGTCCACGGACATTCTATTAAGTCTTGTCATGCGAAGTTTTGAATTGTCTTCCTCTAGCTTATTTACTCTGTTTCTTGAATTTGCAAGCGTCCTTTCAGTTTGTGTAAGCTTAGCTAAAATATCTTCCTTTTCCCTCTTTGATGCCTCTGTTATTTTGTCTGCATCTTGAAAGAAGCAAAGGCTTGTTACTTTATACATACATGTTATACCTTAACAGCATTAATTCATGAAAAGTAAAAGACT
>JANSVB020000016.1:354678-366390 GCA_025504935.2 Erythroxylum haughtii
TCGATTTTCACTTCGTTAGAGAACAGGTTCAGTCCGGCGTCCTTCGAGTCTCCCATATTTCCGCCGATGATCAAACCACAGATACCCTAATGAAGCCTCTCCCCAAATCGCGTTTTCTGGAACTCAAAATCAAGCTTGGGCTCCGTAGACGTCTGCCAGCTTGAGGGGGCGTAATAGAGCCCATGGTTCAACCCACGTCACATTCTAGAAGATTCTTTGTAATCCTCTAATTAAATCTGTCAACTATGAAGATTTGTAACGATACATGTAGCTTAAGTTTAGGCACTTACATAGGCATTTACATAGGCACTTAAATAGCTTACCAATCTGTATAAATTCAAAATTCTCAATACAACAAAATACACTTTGGATTCACAACTATTATACTTTTAAGTGATACATATCACTAAAAAGCTTGAAAAAGTTTGATTCCATAGCATATGAAGAAAATGTTCTAAGCTATTTCTTAATCAGCAAAGCATATCGAGTGTCAAAAATCATGTTGTTGAAGAGTCTATGCATATTGATTATGGTGAATGTAACCCTCAACTTCTAAGAAAAATCTTAAAGATAATGATCGATGTATGTCTACTTAAATATATGGAACAATTAGCCCTTGAAGCCTTCTTTTTTCCTTTGTGATGTTTGATGACGTTGAATCTCGGTTGGAACCCGTTTCTCTTCTTGGTTATGGCTTCTTATTTTTGTAAATTTCAGGTTTTGTCTGTATATGCAATCTAAGAGATGCACTACTAATTGAATCATTAAAAAAGTTTTTCCTTTTTCTTTTTCCAATGCTAGAAGCTGGTAGCCTTTTGTAAGAAAAGATTCTTCTTTTTTTTAGCATATTGTTGACTGACGTTGACTCTGATCATGTAAATGATCCAAGTGTTCCTTTTCTTCTTCTTCTTCTTCTTCTTCTTCATGCATGGTTTAAATTGCTTGCAAAGTGGAATGAGAGGGTTCGTATGTAAGAAGAAGAAATTGAGGTTATTGTTTAAAATTTTCTTTCAAGAGACGAGGTTTGTAAGAAATGCACCAATAATTTATTGTTTCTGAAACTACAGGTGCTTTGTTTCAGTTAGCTTTTATAAGGAAGTTGGAAGATTCATATGGTGAGTTCCTTTTCTTTTCCGTTGTTATGTTCCAAATTATGAAATTCAGCATTGGAATATGCTTTATATTGCATGCCAACCAAGTAATTAAGAGAAAAAGATTGCTGCTGGTTGATTTCAGATTTTGCTTAAAATAGCGTTTCCTAATTTAGGAAGAGAGTGATATGAGGGTTTTATGGGGTGGAAAAATATTCTAGATCTTTGATAAAGAAAATGGTGATGGATGTTGTTACTGGGTGTTACAGCATTGATTTCTTTTTCCATAATCTGTTTTCTCGTTAATGTGATAAATGTGACCACTTTAAGGCAATGGAGTGATCCCTTTGAAAACCCTACTAGTTTAACCTAATACTGATTAAAAGAAAAACGAAATGAACGAATGTGAAGAAGTAAGAAAAATAGGTTGTTTTATCTGTTTGACTGGTCAATTGCATCATGTTTGTCAAGTTACTTTGGCATCTACTGTTAACATTATACACATGACTTATGCACCTAAAGATTCACCAAGAGTATTATTCTTAACCAATATGACCTATTCTACTAATCGTGGCTGTGGAAGAGTCATTGTTATGACTCAATATGGTGAGCACCTTGCATTTCTGTTTATAAGTCAAGTTTGCTGAGGTGCCAGCACTAATATTATGGTTGTGAACCATATCTTTTTAGGCACTGAGGTCCTCTCTTTAAATAGAGTGCGTAAACTTCGAAATGATGGCTATCTTCATTTACCAAGAGGTTTGTATATTTCTTGCAAATACTTCTCAAACGAAAGTATTTTGGGTAGCGGTTGAGGTTAAACAAATTTAGGGAGGATTGGACATTTCAAGTAATTTACTCCATATCATATTTATTTACTTATGTATGGTCAAAAGATGGCTTTCAGAACAAACCATATGGTTTTTTACTTCCATTTATTCTTTATTTAGTTTATGTAGATGATGAGTCAGCTTTATTTGATGTTCCTTGTATGGAAGGCCTATATCTAATAATTATTTCTCTCCAACTTGGCCTAAATTTCAAACCATCTGGGTCGACTACTTGGATTTTTCATTAAGATGGTTGCTTTTTTTAATGATAAATCCTTTTTTATTGTGCTAGCCCATCTGTTTACCGCATCCCCAAATGTAAAATTTTAACAAGGTGTATGCACTACAAGAGTACCTGTCTGACACTACTTCACAAATCTTTTGACAAGTAATACTTGATTTTAGTATGTAGATCTGGTTCTCAATACTGCAAAAGAGTACTATGTCTCTAATGGCAAGTAATTTTGTTATGGTCTAATTGTCCCACATCGGTAATAAAAGAGACTGATGTGGGGTTTATAGGCTTATGAGCTCTCCCACCCTTCAAGCTAGCTTTAGGGGTTGGTTCTCCCATAAGACCTGTAACAAATTCCTTATATTTATCGTATGTAGTAGTGTATGCTATAGTTTTGATTATCATAATTGCAGAGGTTTCTGTTGCTAATTTTCTCTATTTTATTTTGGTCTTTATTTCAGGTGTCCATAGTTGGGACAACGATAGAGAGGCAGAAACTTTGCGTCTTGGATATGTATGTTTCAGTCCTTGGACATCTAAAGCATTCTAGAAAAATATCAACAAAAGTGTTTGAGTCCTTGAACATCTAAAGCATTCTAGAAAAATATCAACAAAAGTTGGGCATTTCTCCTTTTCTGGGATAGAGGGTAGAAAATGAAGTATAGTGGCTTAACAAGCAGAAATCTGTGAGCTTTCTTCCCCTAGATGACATCCAATAATTGATATGCTTCTTATGGCATTGCTAATTTATGGTGAACCAATCTACATATCATGGCTTATTTCTATTTGATTTGTAGATAAGGAGACATATTAAATTTATTTTGAGTTTCAACTTAACTGCTATCAATTATACATTTAAAATGTTTGGTCTGTCAATAGGATGGTGGCACAAATGTGAAACATTTACGGTGTATGATTGCATATTGTGTTCCTTCACCGTCACTGGTTTGTTATTGAAAGAGGAATTGGATATGTTTCATAGTATCTCCCCTCCTTTTCTATTCTAAATGAAAACCATGATGTATTCAAGGAAAACCACATCCTTCTTAGTTCTGTGTTTATTTCTTCTTTGCCTTTCCACTCAGACAAAACCCCCAAACCTCATCTACATGGCATCCCTGTTTATCATCTGACTCTCTATAACCTATCCTGTGTGCATTTTCTTTTGTGCACATTTTATTGGCAGCATTTATTGAACCTTGTGATTTCAAAATGGTTTTTTGTAAATCCACAACTTCTCTATGTTTATTTATTCTGTTAAATTCATATGCCAATAAGCAAGAGGATTTTTTTTCTTCCTTTGATGCAGGTTAAGCCTGAAATTATTAGCTGGTCTCCAAGAATTATCGTTCTACATAACTTCTTAAGCATGGAGGTAAGTATGTAGATTCAAACATAATTCTACCTTTAGGTTCTTCATCTTCTACTGGATTATGGGTGAGTCTGCCAAATAATTAGTATATACCGAGTGACGCATCCAGTGTCCGTTATTTTGTCATTTTGTACAAGAGTAAATTAAGATCGATAGGATTATCAACTAGGAAATAATTTCTATGTATTAATCTACTAGCGTAGACTACTTTTCAATTTGTTGATTTATGAAACATCTTTTCACACTATTTTTGCATGTGAAGAAACAGGAAAATTGAAAACAATTGAGAAAATTCCAGATTTTTGTTAACTTTTCATGAAATTGAGATATAATCTGTTGTAGGAATGTGACTATCTTAGAGCCATTGCCCGTCCTCGTCTTCAAGTTTCCACTGTGGTGGATACAAAAACAGGGAAGGTATGTGTTATAGTTTTCTTTTGTGTCAATTGCTTGGTAGTTTTCTTATTCATTGCATGTGTGCCGGCATCTTGCTAACTCTCTTCATTTGTACTGAAGGATTAATTAATCTGTGATTCATGTACATTGGAACTTCTCTACTTGTTTCTTTGTTGATTATGGTAGACTTGGGAGCTGGGTGCAGAATTTGGATGAGAAAAATTTCTTTCTATGCTATCCTCGTAAATACGTTAGCATCTTCGTTCTACCTTTTCCTGGGCAATAGAAGATTGCAAGCATGTCTCCTCTTGCATTTTGTTTATTTTAGAATAATGATTCTCATATGTATTATGTAATCCAACTTAGGCAGTAGTCAGGTCTCTATGTAAGCAAATGATTATGCATCCAGATAAGCTAGACTTAAAGTTGGATTATGCATCCAGATAAGGTAGACTTAAAGTTATTCATCTACATAGACTACTGGATAATGTTTCTCTATCTCAGGGAATAAAAAGTAACGTAAGGACAAGCTCTGGTATGTTTTTGAGTCCTGAACAGAGAAAATATCCAATGGTACAGGTCAGTAGTTTTATACTTGCTTCTCGTCATCTTTGTTGGCAGGAACTGTCACTCTTGATTCTTGTGTGAACTGCTTTAGAAGATTTAAGATTAGTTTTAATTTCCTTTTTGGGGCATGCTTACACTATTTATTCATACAGTGTGGTTGGTTACTCCCAGAATTATTTAATTTTTCTAGACATACGGGAACCTGCTCCTGTTATGTTTCTTATCCTTTCGGTGTCAATTGTGTCTGAACAAATTTGCATACCAATTTTTTGTTCTACTTCAGGGAAATTAACAGGAAACTGACTAAGTTTCTCTCTCTCTCTCTCTGCTTTCTCTCTCTCAATCTTTCTCTCAATCAGGCAATTGAGAAAAGGATTTCTGTCTATTCTCAAGTGCCAGTAGAAAATGGTGAGCTCGTACAAGTGTTAAGGTGGGGATCTAACCTATTTACATATATGTAATATCAAAAACGCACCATGTTAACATCTGCTGCAGTACAGGTATGAGAAGAATCAGTTCTACAAGCCACATCATGACTACTTTTCAGATACCGTGAGTCATTTAACCTTTCCTTTTCTGAATTTTACAATATCCATGGTTCTTTCATAAATATTTTCATTCATCTAATGTAAAATCACACCTTACCTTTTCTTTTACTTTGTAGTTTAATTTGAAGCTTGGGGGTCAGCGAATAGCAACAATGCTGATGTACCTAAGTGATGATGTAGAGGGGGGAGAAACATATTTTCCAATGGTAGTGCTTGCTAATTGATTTCTGGTTTCCATTTTGTCGTGTTAGATATATGGTTCCTGTAGCTTTAAAAGTTAAGATTGCCAGACTCCAAATTTTTATGTATGAAATCAGGGTCTCCATGATCTGTGATAGTGATTATAGCATCTAGTGGCATATATTGCTTTTATTTCAATACATGTGAATGTTTTCTTGCTACAAATATGTTTGTTGAAGCCTCCATTTGTCTGATGTATGTTTTCTTGATACAAATATGTTTGTTTGTTGAAGCATCCAATTGTCTGATGTATGTTTTCTTGGTACAAATATGTTTGTTGAAGCATCCAATTGTCTGATGTATGTTTTCTTGATACAAATATGTTTGTTGAAGCTTCCAATTGTCTGACAATCGCGAGTTAATTTTGGGTGGTTAAACCTGTGAGCCATTGCAGGCTGGTACTGGTGAATGCAGCTGTGGTGGAAAGATTGTCAAAGGGCTGTCTGTAAAACCAGTTAAAGGAGATGCAGTGCTTTTCTGGAGCATGGTATGTCTTTCAAACATCCGAAGTTTTCTGGCTTTGTTCAAGTTATCTTCATGGATTTTATGTTTAGGTTTCAAAGAATAAAGTGTATTTAGGTTGCAGTTGTTTAGTCCTTGATAGAAACTAATAGTTTGAGGCTGCTGAAGTTTTGGCCTTGTTTTTTTCAGGGACTAGATGGACAATCTGATCAGAAGAGCATACATGGAGGATGCGAGGTTTTGTCAGGAGAAAAATGGTCTGCTACAAAATGGATGAGGCAAAGATCAACCTACTAACCTTTTTTAGTGTAATACCATTAGCCTATTTTAGGATAATGAGAAAGGGGTTTTTCCCTACATGAATATTAGAAAATGTGAATCATATTATTCATAAGCCAGTGATTAGAGGTTAAAACTTTTTTCTTTTATGATCCATTCATGTTACATCATGTTGTAGCCATAATGGAAAAACAGGATGTCACACAACCGGACATTGTAGAGACTTAGTTCTCTCATGAAGAAAGTGTACTACACATTATAATTTGTAGGAACAAAATCAAAAGACATAATAGGAAACATAACACGAGATCTGGTACTCTCTTAAGTACTCTTCCAACGTCAGCGTTTGACTTCTCAATGCTACGAATAGCGTTAGCAGAAACAGCATCATCGCCTTTTAGGTAGAAATAAGTAAGGTTAAAATCAGGACGAAGGTGAGTTAATAAGAGATTTTTTTTAGTTTAAGTGAGGTTACGAGTTTTGGACCGTTTGTATATATGCAGCCGTTTAAAAATTTAAGATTAGAGTTTTATCTTCTGCAAGGGATTTATTTAGTTCAAGTGGAAATTAGTTTGAGTATAGATGGTTTAAAAGTGTTTTCTCATAATTAAGACCTTTCTAATAGGAAAAAAAAAAGAACAAAAATAAGTCAGGTTGTGGATCTGGGATTGTATTAGCTGGTAATAGCCAAAAGTTGACGCAAAATTTAGTAGGGCCAGGATCTTTTCGGCTAGTAACAATAAGTATTTGAAATATTAGCTAAATGTTAATTAATTTTACAAAAATAAAAATACCTGCAGACAAATTTAAAAAAATAATCTAAAAATATAAAAACGCTAGCTTTCAAAATAATCTAAAAATATGAAAACATTAGCGTTCTTTCACTTCCCTATCACCTCTTCAATGTTAGCCTCCCTCTCTCTCTCTCTCTTTTCTCTTCACTCTCCTTTGGTTGTCTCTACGTCGCTCTCACTCTCCTCCAGTCGTCTTAACGTAGTCTCTATAACCTCGTTGTCTCTTCACTTTGTTGTCGTCATCACTAGTTGTCATTATCGTTGCTAATCTCTTGCAAATGGTCACAACTTCGAGTCCCGATGCCCATTGCAAGTTGCAACTTGTTGCAGTCTTGAGTCTCATAACGCCTATCAAAACACGTAGTCTTGACGTTTGCATTGCACTGCACGCACCCGACGGGCTATTACAAATCATCCTCCAAGCTCTACCTCTGGTTCTCCACCTTCGCATCACATCACTCTTCACCGTCGCCTTATGTGGTGTTGTGTTATGTTGTAAAATTCCATTATTACGAGCTTATGCCTGTGATAATGGTAAAGTCAAGGTTGCATTTTGCAATTAAAAATCTACTAAACTTGTGTGTGATATTTGATAAATTGATAATGTAATTGCTTGTGTTGTGTTTTTGTGAACCTGTGGTATGGACCCATGAATTGGGATTGTGGAAGTTTGAACATGTGTCATTCATAAAAGTTAACAAAGTGTTGTTTGGAAAGTGAAATTGATTGTGTTTTTGTGACGTTGGAAATTGGAAGTTGGAAATTTAAATTGGATTATGAATTTGAGGTTACTTATTTGTTGCCTGAAATTTATAATTGAATTATTAATTTGAGGTTGTTTTTGTCTTAAATTTGAGGTTTAGATACATGAAAATTTGAATGACAGGTTAGTCTTTATTATAAATTGGGTTATATATTATAAATTGAATTTTATAATCATTAAAATAGATTAGTTAATTTATAGTTGAATTATATGATTAGTAATTATACAAAATAAGTTATGGTTGTGAGTTTTATGTCTATGATTGGATCATTTAATCAAGTAATCAATAAGCATACAAAATATGTTATAGTTAAGAGTTTATGGTTAGATCACATAATTATATAAAATATGTTATAGTTGTGAATTTATGTTTAAATTTTATAGTTACACAAAATGAGTTATATTTGTAACTTTATAGTTGAATTATGAGATTACACAAATTTAATTATAGATGTGAGTTTATGTTGAATTATGTAATAATACAAAATAAGTTATAGTTATGAATTTTGAGTTTGAGATGGAATTTTATAATCATATAAAATATTGGATTATATAATTACACAAAAGAGTTTATAGTTGTGACCTTATGTTTGAATCATGTAATCATACAAAATAAGTTATAGTTGTGAAAGTGTAGCAATTAATGTATTAATTTGATGTTTGGGATTAAAAAGAAACATGAGTTATTAAGAAACTATTATTGATCTTTTTATTCGTGTTCTTTTACACAATTTTATTTTGATACGAAGCTATTAAGTTGATCTTGATTATATCTTTATTTATTTTTATTGATAAATAGAAGAAAGTTCAAATACTCCTGAAAATTCAGTCAGTTCAGGATGATTTAATGATCTAGCTTAGGCTCATATTGAATTGGTTCCTAGAATTAAAAACCATACTTTTTGTTTGTATTGTGATAAGCATTTGAAAGGTGGAGGAATCGCTATATTAAGGAAGTATTTAGTTGGGGCCAAAGATTATAGAAACTTTGTAAAAAAAGTGAGTCTTAATGTGAAATAACAAATGAAGATTTTGCTTGAAGAGTGTCAGCATGAAAAAGATAGAAGGGGAAGATTAAACTACGAAATTGATAGTAGAAGTTTTTTTATTGGTGGTCAGGATAATAGTTGGGATGTTGCAGATGATAGTATTCTTACCCAACAAGAAGGGAATGTTACACCTGATATTAAAAAAGAAGAAGGCATGTGTCTAATGTTTTTGCATTACAAATAGCTCGTAAAGCTCAACCTTCAATCCATAATGCTTTACAATATAGAGAAGCGACTCATAATGTAGACATAAAAATGGCTAAATAATGGTATGATTAAGGTATAACATTTAATGTTGCTTAATCTTATTATTATTAGCCTATGGTAGATGCTATTGTCTCTTATGGTCCAGTATACAAAGCTCCTTAAATTGATGATTATATAGGCAACTTATGAGTTGTAGCTTTGTTTATGAAATAAAAAGTTATATTCATGAAAATAGAATGATTTGAGCTACTTATGAATGTTCAATCATGTGTGCTAGTTTGAAAAGATAATAACCTGTTATTAATTTTTTTGGTTTATTTTGCAAAGGGGACAATATTTTTTAAGTCTATTGATGCATTTAGCCTTGTTAGGAATATTGATATTCTATTTCAGATATTTGACAAAGTTGTGAATGAAGTTAGGTCATAAAATATTATTCAGTTCATTACTAAAAATGATTTTGTTTATAAAGCAGCTGAAAAATATTGTGAAGTAGATATAGTTCTTTTTATTAAATTCCTTGTATTGTACATTGTATTGACCTTATACTGAAAAATATAGGAGATACTAGATATTTTTCTATTATTTATGAGATTTACAGAATGCAAAAAAGGTGAATAAGTTCATCTACAATACTGCATTGGTCCGAAATTTAATGAGAAAGGATTCCAAAAATGATAGGAATTTGTGTCGTTCTACTATTACAAGATTTTAAACTAATTTGTTAACACTTTATTATTCTATTATAATAAAGAAGGAGTTTAGACAAATGCTTATAAGTGATAAGTGAGTTGCATCCTAACTTGCTAGGTCTAATGCTAAATTGGGGTTTCTAAAATTATAAATTAAGATAATAAATTTTGGTCCCAGTTTCAATTTATTATCCGATTTTATGAGCCCTTGGTAAGGATACTTTGTCTGGCTGATAGTGATGAGATAGCAACAATGAGTTATTTTTATGATATTATAGAGAGGGCGAAGGAAATAATCAAGGCCAATCTAAAAAATGGGCTTTCTTTGTACATACCTTGTCTTGTAGTTATCAACAAGAGATGAGAAATGCAAATTTACCCTCTGTTTGATGGTAGGGCACTTTTAAATCATAGTGTTTATTTTAAACTAAGTTTTACAAGGAAAGTTAAAATTAATAATGGAATGTTGTTATTAACTATTATAACTATTGTTGTTTATAAGATGATGTAGGATCTCTTAACTTCAAAGGTTAAAAACTGCAATGAAGATAAATAGATCCTATGTGCTCAAATTAATTTCAAAAATACCTAGAAGGGTTGAGAGGTACTCTATTTTAATTGGTTTGATTAAGAAATCATAAGCATAAATTTCTTGTTATATCAAACAATGCAATCAAATTATAAAAAAGGTAGTAAATTCCTCATTGTCATAGTTAATAAATTAAAGGTTAAACTATAATTTTTTAAAAATTTTACTCAATTTTGCAATACTTGTCCAAATTTTAAAAAGTAGTGTTAAATTATTTTAACTTCTAATTTTTGGTAAAAATAGTCTGCTATTAAACTCTGTTAACAATGCTAACATGATAACAAACATTTTTGCCACCTTGGTGGCACATGCATTATTATTTATCAAGTGTAAAATTAATATTTTAAAATAGAAAATATATGTTAAAAGTATAAATAAAATTAATATTTTAAAATACAAAATATATTAAAAGTATAAATTCCAAAATCCCTAAATCACCTTCTCCCACTATTAAAAAAATATGTCAACCATATCAAGTCGAGTTCTCTTTATGTTTCTAGTAAAAACAAGTTTTCTAGTTGGTTCTTTGAAGAAATATAATAATTTGACCATAAAATTTGAATTTTGCTTTGAATGTGACGAACTAGAACAAGAACAATAGAAGATAAAATGAGAACATTAAATTCCAAACTTGGGATTTTTTATTTTAGTTTACATGTCAGTGAATCTAACAAACAAAAGGTTGAAATCTTTTGTTCAATTTATGCCTCAAGAGATAGCTTGATCTATAGACTGATCATATACATTAAATATTACTATTTTAGAATATGTGTATAGTGATAAATAAGATTTGGTGTTTGCATAAAAGGTTCATCCATTGGAAAAGAGTTTTGAGATAGAGAACAAGCTGGAGTCATAAACACAGACCCAATTAGCTAAAAAGCTAGGATTGTAACCTAGGAAAATGGTTATGTGGTTCCAGAACAGATTGGCTTGATAGGATACAAAGCAGCTTATAAAAGATGATGATCTTTTCAAAGCTTCTTATGATTCACTTTGCTATAATCATGACTCAATCTTAGTTATGCACTAAAGTTTAAGATCATGTTTGGTTGAGTGAAATATGAAGAATAAATTAGACTAATCCTATGATTGCAACATACTAGATTCAAGAATTTGATGGACAAATACTTAAAAATTAAGGAACAATTGAGTCCATTGTTGTTTTCTATGAAGCGGAGTGATAGAGATGCAGATGATTAACTATTGCTATTCTAAATCCTAATTAGAAAATAAAAACCTTACAGTTCTTAATGGGATGAATGTATTTTAAGGTTGACTAGCAGTAAGGCCTCCAATGCATTACAAAATATGGGCCAAGCCTATCCATTATAGCAAGCCCATGAACACAGGTCCAATGATATATATGAGAGAAGTACCATTGATATCTAATTAATTATAAATTGTGCAAAAATTATCTTTATTGTTTATTGTGCTAGTCCACAAAATTAATGATAAAATTTTATCATTCTCCCACTTGGACAACATAATCAATATCAATAAACAACAAAAACAAATCTCCAGATTAATATAACAATATGTGGCCACAATAGGATGTCAAAGTAGAGCCAACAATCTCTCAATCATAAGTCCAAAAT
>JANSVB020000016.1:465850-478839 GCA_025504935.2 Erythroxylum haughtii
CTACGGATATATAAACTCCTTCTTTAATCACTTAACTAGCCTTTGAGTCGGAGTCCCTACGGATATATAAACTCCTTTAATCACTTAACTAGCCTTTGAGTCGGAGTCCCTACGGATATATAAACTCCATCTTTAATCACTTAACTAGCCTTTGTTTTCAAGGCACGAGCCTATTCTTAGACATAGTAGCGGACAAAAAGCTAGGTCGCAAGTGAGGACCAATGAACAAACTTTGAGAGGCAGCAAACATATATAATAACTGCTAACTACTCCATTCTGCTAAAATAATGTCTTGATGGAGTTAAAATTGTATCTAATAAATCTTATACGACAATCGATGGCAGGTCCAAGGTCAATCCCCTTTTCCCAGTGCAGCATACTCGGTTCCGACCCTTCTTGTAATTTACAAAACGTTCCAACTTTCACAAATTTGAACCATATAATATTGTTTCGATAATTATCAGCTTCACAAGATATAGTAGCAATTAATTAATATTTTAAAATTAGTTTTTTAATCATCTTGAGTTGAATACCAAGAAAATTACCAACCAAGAATATATATATTTAATTAAAACACATTATATTATTTTTAATTTAATAATTTAAGCTTTATCTGTTTAAGTTAATTTAATTTAATACACAATATGATAAGAAATTGAAATTTTTGTTTAAAATGCTTGGGCTCATAATACTCGAGTATACGTAATCCTAAAACGATTTTTATGAGTTTAAATATCTGTTAACCTAAAACTAATATGACATAAGAAATCTAATTATCAACAGATTAATTAAGAGAAACAAATAACATTATCAATTCAAACTCAAAGGCATTATTATTCCTTTTTTCTCTTGTATTTTTTATATTTTTTAGAGTTGGGATTGAAGCGTATCTTTCAAAAGAAAAAGTAGAAAATAAATGATACACAACTCATTTAACCTCACAGTTTGGAGTTTTTATTCATAAAAGGGTTAAATTGAAACACAATGTTTTTTACTAGAATTCAATTTAAATATAATGATTTCAAAATGCTTAAAAAGAATTCTAACGTTGTACAAATTAATGGTTCAATTTGACAATACATGGCAAGTGGAGCCTAAAAAATAAAAAATTAAACAACTAGTTGTATGAGCCATTGTATAGGCTATTTGCAAGTTATTTTATAGGAAATTTTATATACTTAAAATATGTTAATGTACAACCTATTTTTGGAAACTGAACCACATGTTACTTGTAAATCCTCCGTAATAGATTTAATGCATAACGTACAATACCACAATGTTGTTTTTCCATCTTATGTGCAACACTTAATTTTGAGCAACATCTTTTACTATAGCTAAGCTTATCGATCAAAGAAAAATACATTTTACTATAACAACATACTAGGAAAGAACCTTTTTCCACATTTTTCATAGAGTTAATATCCTATAAGGTAAAATCAATGAATCAAGGTACTTCCTTTCAAATTGTTTTATAAATATGCTTAAATAATCCAAATACTAAATGTCTTTATATTATGGTAAATGCTTTAAGAAAGATCCTAAATTTAGTTACGTGGGAGATTTGTAAGTTATTTTCAAAGTTGATCTTAATTTTATCAATTGTAGATAAATTTGTGAGGTATGAAAGGAACATGGATAGTTGACAAGGCTTATTTTAAAGTTTTAGGTTTAATTTTTTGTCGTATTAAGATTCATTAAATCTAATGAAAGTTGTCTTAGGTTTAACCTTTTCAAAATATATGGGATAAAAGCTTAATGTTTTGATTATAGATCAAGAATTTTTGGCTATAGTAGGTAATGTTAGAGATTTGGGCTCTAATAAGGTTGTTGTGTATAATGATGAAGTTAATGTAGATACCATTGAAGAAGAGACTAGTAATAACGGGGATATGGAAACTTATAGGATCATAAAGATGAAGATGATAATGAAACTGGAGTTAAAGATGATAATGAAGTTGAAGGAGCACAAAAGATATTTAATGACTTTAGCAGCTATGGAATTTTTATTGATAATGAAGAGTATCCTAGTGGACAAGAGCCTAGGGAGCTAATAAGAAGATCTAGTACAAGTATTAGATATGAATCAGGTAGTGGTGCGTCACATTGAACACTAGGTAAGGAATTTGATAATGTAAAAGAGTTCAAAGATGCTATTGTTGATTATTCAATAATAACAAGATTGAATGTTAGATGGTAAAAAATGAGTCTAATTAGATTAGGGTAGGATGAATTAAAGGATGCAAGTGGGAATTATATGCAGCTTATAACAATTAAGACAATTGTTTCAAAGTCAAGCCATAAAGGTCTATACATACATGTTTCACAAAGCCTAAAATGGCATCAACAAAGACATTTCTAGGACAAAATCATGAAGTCTAGTATAACCATTGCAAAGATGAATAAAGAATGCAAAGAAAAGTTGAACATAGTTATGCATTTAACTATGTTTAAGTCTGTTAAAAAAAAAAGAGGAAGTAGAGAGCATCAGACTATGCTCGTGAATATTCTAAGCTACAAGGTTATATTCAAGAGTTAAAACATAGCAATCATAACATACGGATCCTACCAATAGGAGACAGACTAGTGATTAGTATGTTAAAAAAACCATAAAACATACTTTTTTTGGTTCGTTAATGTAAGATTCTTAATGTTACTTTTAATTTTTCTATATAATAACTCTTACTAATAAAAAAGAACAAAATAACTCTTACTAATAAAAGAGAACATAAACCTAGTTTTAAATTTTTATCCTCTATCAAGATCAAAGGTCATATAACTCCAAAACAAAAAAGAAAGTTAGAGTAAATCCTTATAACTCTTAAAACTAATTCTGTATACTTACAAAATATTCCTATTATCCATTCAAGTTTAAACTTTAGTAGCTTTTCAAGTCATTTTTATCTCAACATATGGAATCATATACAATTCTAAGTAGAAGATGGATAAATTATTGTTTTAATGGACTATGTCATGAGTTGCCTAAAGGAATATAAATAATGACAATTTAGTAGAATGTGATCTTGTGTTTCTAAATATTGATTACAGAGCTTGCATAGATTGTTGGATGTAACAACATTTTTTTATTTTATCCTTGTTTTATAATATTTGTTTCATTTCCAACTATAATATGAAAGAGGCCTTAGAGCATTTTTTTATTGAACCAAGCTAACCTCCATGGGGATACTCGGTTAATAGGTTCCCTAAAGATAACTAGACATGATATATTGATGAAGCATTATAAGTTGTGCCTCTTCCATATAATCCTATCCATTTTCCACTATAAGCTTATAGTTAGGAATATTTCTTTTGATGGTATCAAAAACTTGATGTGTGCAATGCCATTATCCTTTTGATAATATTTCTTCTGCCTTAGCTGATACTAGTATTAGTCTTTTAAGGCTCTTCATTTCCTATAATTTTTCAAGTGGTCTTAAACCATTCTAATTGTTTAATAAAAACTAAATTTTCTTGTCATTGCTAACTCTAGTTCTTGACTTATGACTTATCTTAGTTTTAGCATGGGATGAACATTCATATATTGCTCGATTTTGCTTTGATACGTTAAAAGCTATGGTCCTTTATTATATATGAGTATATCTGTAATACTTAAATTGATTCATTGCCAAATTAAAACTAGTAACCAATCCTAACATAACAATATTGAAAAAAATCATCTAAGTAAATAATATTTGAGTTGGATCAATCTAATATACCCAACCCACCCTTTTCCTTTAGTTATAATCCTCTTTCCATTTAACTTTTGCAACATTTACATTATGTGAGTTGCTTAACTATAATAAGTTCTTTAGTAGCCTTTCAACTTCTTTAATCATGTTTAGTGATAAGTTGCAACATTGATGTATAGGTATTATTTAAAATTGTTAGCATAAGATGAAGTCTACTTGCATATAGAGAAATTGTTATTCTAATGATCAATCCTTTTTTTGAATTAAGTCAAACAAAAGTTGACACTCTATGTACGAGATTCTTTTGTATGACATTGGGATGCATAGATATTTTACAAAGTAACATTTGGACGCTTGATGTGTGTTAGTCCAAAGGAATTAGTGAAGACATATATCATGATTTTTCTTTTGTTAATCGAAAGGATTGATGTATTGCTAAAGTAATGCAATGAATTTATAAAAAGTTAAATTGAGAAGGTTATCTACAAAAAAGAGTTTAAAATGTTCCATCTTCTTACATGTATGATGAAACTTAAAATTCTAGTATCTATTGTTCTATGAGCTAAAATCATCATTAATAACTTTAATGCATAAAGTAATCAAGTAAGAAAGAGTGGATCCCCTTGTCTCACCCCTATCACCTTGAAAGTAATTAATAGACTCCCTATTCACAATGATTGCATAAGAGGTTGTAAAAATGCATTTCTCAATCCAAGCTACAAATATGTTAAGAAATCCAAAGCATGTAAAATGTCCAAAATAAATCTCCAATCTAAAGAGTCAAATGCTTTATTAAAATCAATTATTAGTGCATAACTTCTTGGAGGCTTTTTACTTTTATACTCTTTGAATGATACTTGATCTATCATTAGGTTGCCTCCTATAACCTTTCCCTGAACAAATTCCTCTTAAGTTGAGCTAATGATATATTTAAGAACCTCCTTAAATCTCGTTGTAATCAATTTAGAGATTACCTTATTTACTACATTACAACATAATATCAATCTACGATCAAATAAAGTGCTAGTGTTCAATTTGTTTAGGTAATAAGGCAAACAAATGATTTATTAAGCCTTTAAAGCATTCTTCCTCTTACTAAATTTAGGAAAAATTACGCAATCATATTACCTGTTAGATGCTTGATTTTTTTGAAAAAAAAAACATGCATTTAACTCATCATAGCCTATAATTTTTTCTAAATTTAATTCAAATAAAGTTTGTTTGATTGTCAGAACATTGAAATCATTAATAGCATCTCTTCTTGTTGCTACAAGATTGAGTTAGGGAGAAAGTTCTTTAGGATCTACACATGATACCATTTATTGTTAGAGTTTCCTAATAAGATCTTAAAGTGATTAAATATCAGCTCTTTAATCTTCTCCTAATCACTAATATTGTTTTCATTGATGTTTTTTAATAAGCAAATCTTATTGGAATTATTTCTACATAAAATAGCATTATAAAAGTAACTAATACTCTTGTCACTATCCTTTAACTAAAGAACTCTTTCATCATCACACCCAGTCCAAATCCCGCACCAATGTAGAGTTTAGGGAGATCCAATAGTACACAGGTTTACCCTTATAAAGTAGAGAGGATGTTTCCGATAGACCTGCATATAAATGAAAAAGTTTTTGTCAAAATAAGGATAGTACGTAGCTAAAGAACTCTTTCTTTTGTCAAAACAATGAGTTATTGTTTTCGTATAATTAGTGAAAGATATGTTTCTCCTTCAACTTTAGGTCTGCATACCAAAGTTTAAGGTTAGATGATACTGTAAAACAATCAATGCCTCTTTGTTCTATTAATAGAGGAATTTATGTATTTGACCTTATTTTGATGGAGTTTTTAGTTAATTTTTATTGCTTTGAGCTTTCTAATGCATGTTTATGATTCAAATTCCTTAACTTCAATACTCTGACATCTCATAATTGCCTCTTCAAACTATTTAGATTCACCAAAAAGTTAATGAATTTAAAGGGTATCTTTACCTTTTTTTTTTCTCTACATCAAAAGATATTTTGATGGATAAATGATCTGAAAGGGCCTTGCTATTGAAGTAAACTGTGAATCATTGAAGGTTGACTACTGCCCTATTCAACTTTTGTCTGATAAGCCAATTCGCTTCCTTTATTGCTTTTACATACATCTTTACAAATTCCTTCAGTGTATTTGTATTACCCTATATAAATTAAGATCACATTATATCGAAAGATTTTATTATCTCTTAATCCATCTAATTAAATCTTTCTTTATTTATTATAGAACCATTTTGGAACACCAGATTTTCAATGCTCAACATTGAGATGAACGTTAACAATCAATTCAATGCTTAGAATAAATTATTAGTGATCTCAATCTTAAAATTCTTCCTAAACTCAAGTAGAACAATTGGATATAAGAAAGTATTACCACATCGCTATAACAAAAAGGGAAGAAAGCCTAGTGACCTAAGTTCGAGTTCTATGTAGTTTCTGATTTTGTTAAACGACTTGCCATGGCATTGCCCACATTTGGAAAGTATGCACATGGTCAAGAATAGTTTTATAATCAAGAATACCATCAAATCACTAAAAACTATATAACAAATTAATAAATGGCAATATATTTATAGCTTTTTATATAAATGGGGAATATAATCATAATTGTAGTGGATAGGGCTAATATATTTAATGAAAGAAAGGACAAAATTTGGTTAAAGTTGCTTAAGAAGACGATATTATATACATAAATCACAATCACGCACTTAAAAAGAAGCGTGGAGGGCAAACAAACAAGGGGGTTGCCAATAAATCACAAGACCATGACGACAAATTTCGACCAAGGACTTATGCCTTAATTAAATTGCAGAAATACACTTTGCATTGCACAATCCCCCGAATTCAACACGGATTCAATTTTTCCTTTACACGTCAGGTTGGTCGTAGATGAAGAAGATTGAGAATCTGCAATGGATTTTTGGATTTCCATCGTCTTTTCAGTTTCATTTGGAAAATTTAAGTGAGAATTTACAATGGATTGTTGGATTTCGTTGTCACTTTCATTTGGAAAATTTAAGTGAGATTTTGCATTGGATTATTAGATTTTCATTGTTTTTTCACTTTCATTGGGAAAATTTAAGTGATGCCAAGTAATATTTCTTTGGATAGATATCTATGTATGTCACCTGATACAGAAAGGGTTAGACAAGGTTTTCCTTTTTCTACTTTTTTTGGTATTCAATTGAAATATTATATTTTGAATCTATATTGGAAACAAATAACTTAGTGTGTAACGCGAGAGTTGAGTAGGATGCATTCAATTTGATAGACTTATCCTTATGATTGATTACAAGTATATCTTGTATTAATTTTATGCATTCAAATTTCATAAAAGAGGGATACATCAATAATTAAAAAATGCAATCAATTTGACCGATTCAACCATAAAAATATTAAATTATTCAATTTTTTAATTTAGTTTTCAACTTTTTAGCTCGATTTACTTTAATAAAGGGGTGCTTGGTTAAGGGATATGAGAATAAATCAATGGGAAAGGAATAAATGGTAACGGTTGGTTATTTATTAGGATTGATTGAATAGTTTTTTCATACTAAGTTTTAGGTAATAGTCCATACCCTCCATGTGTGGGAGGAATGGTTTTGATTTCTACCGATACGAATATTTTTTTAATTTTTAATTAAATATAATTAAAATGTAATTTATTAAATTAATTAATTAAAATATAATTAATTAATTAAAATACAATTAATTAAAATAATTCATCAAGATAAAATATAATTAATTAATTAAAATCTAATTAAAATGTACTTAATTAATTAAAATCTAATTTAATTAATTAGTTAATTACAATGTAATTAATTAAATTATTATTCATTAATTACTTAAAATATAATATCATTTGTATTATCAGAGAAATGTAAATTGCATTAAATTATGTTACTTGATTTTAATGTAGCAATGAAATGGTGAATATTATGATTATGTAGATGAATTGCACAATATTTTGAATGATTAAACTATATTTTGAGGAAATTATGTAACTAATGATATGTTGATACAAGAAAATACTATAGCATTTTTTTTCTTTAAGAGCCATTGGAAAGAAAAAATTGCAATATATTTGATTTTAAACTTTCTGTCATTATAATTAGAGTGCATAAATTAAAAATAATCAATTAAAATATATTTAAAATTTGATATAAAACAAAAATTTAACAAATTTGTATTTCTCAATATTTTTAACAAACCAACCTCCATCAATGATAATGGTAATTATTCCTTCATCTTAAATGATCATCATAATTATTATGATTATATCCATTCTCATTCTTCACTATATTCATTTTCATTCTCATTCTCAATGCCCTCTATGAACCAAGCGCTCCCTAATTCTTGTTATTAAATGGTGAATAATAATAAGTTCTTATAAATTAAAATAAATTAAATGATCTTACATTTAATAATTTCTTTTTTAATTAAAATTCAAATTATTTGACAGGTAACGACAATCTCTTTCAATCATAATTCAAATTCTTTAATTTTATTTAATCTTTAACCGGTTTAATACTGATCAAACCTTTTAAATCATAAACTTCTTGTCTTACCAATTTAACTTTTGATTTGGCTTTTAAAATATTGTGATATATTTTTATTCACAGTCCACAAAAAGAGCATATTAATTGAGAATGCAAACAAAAACGTACAACAGTAGAGTGCATAAAATGAACCTTATCATTGATTTAGGATACTCATCATTGTTAATATTATTTAAATTATTCATAGACATTTTAAATCATTTGTTGACGAATAAAAACGTTTTAATTAATGAACAAACACTAATACTGTTAGAAAAAGATATAAATGATAACGAAGAAGAGTGAGCTTATCATCTGACGTGAATAAAAGCCGGAGAAGAAGGGTAGGAAGAAGAAGCTTTCATTGGAAAAGTGAAAAGGGAGTAAGAATCCATAAAAGGCTAACGACGGAGAAAGGGCACATCAATCAGCAGGAAAAGAGATGACATTTTCAACATTTGACATTCACATTTTTTGCTTTTGGTCCTTCTATGCATCCATTATTCCAACTTAATTCGTTGTACTCTAAATTAAGGCGTCACATTTACTAAAAATCATTTCCAATTAAATTCATCGGAAAACTTGAGGCAAATCAGACGATAATATCTTAGTTCCTTTGTTCAGTTGCTTGCATGAGGTATGGAATTCATGATCAGAAAACTCAAAAGCAGAAGAACCAGGACAAAAGTCGAAGGTATCTCTCGTTTTACCTAAAAGTTGCACTTGCACTGCACACTTTTCCTGTACTTTAGCACTGAAAATGATTTATCAGATCCCAAATAAAATCTAGAATCCATATAAACCAACCAACAAAAGATAAAAGTTAATTTGTAACCAGATTCTTGAATCTCGCCGAGCGATGCGGATTTAATAGACCTAAAATCTTACAACAAATTAACGAGATTGTGCCGATTGGCACTTTCCATTAAAATTAGTGAAAAATAATTTTAATTTGATAAATATCATTTTCAAGGATTTAATAGACCTTATTTTTAAGTTATAAAAACTGAGTTAATCTTGTGACGTGCACTCTTACATTACATTACATTGCATATGGAGAGTTTGAATTAGGCAGCTTACTCTCTCTTTTTGCTTTTTTAACTGTCACATGTGACCCACCAGGCAACTATGTCATGATCAAATGTTTGGCAATGGAGAAGAGCTGAAGTTGAGAAGTCAGCTTAATTATAGGCAAAGACCTGACCTCTTACGAGACCGGAATCCTTGCAACTCTCTTTTAAAGATTTATTGAGAGAAAAAAGAAAAAAAAAAACAGACAAACGAAAGAACTGTTGCGCCACCGTATTCACCTTTAGCGCCCCCGCCACTCCCAAAAGTCCAGCTACCATCTCCATCAAATCCTGTCAAATTCTTCATGAAATGTATCCTACTTTGTATTTAGTCTTTGCAGATACAGAGTGCAAGATCACATCAAATGGAATTCTATTACAACCTAAAAACTAAATTGGGGAACAACTATTGTTCCATAGTATAAACACTAAATGCTCCATGTCCCTTGCTATCAACGGAGGTATTGTTGTTCCTCCATCATTACAGAATAGTCGTTCCTCTTTAAGAGACCTTATAGGCCCATTACATTGTTTAGAGACGGGTTAAAGAGAGAGGGGTTGAAGCAAGAAATCATTCCAAGGAGTGTTTCAGGGGTGAAAGGGAGCCAATTCCTACTTATTTTGAGCTGGTTCAAGGTTAGTGGAGGGATTTTTCAGACTTTGATAGGGTTGGTCTGAGGTTTGAAAATGGAGCACGTTAATGAGTTTGCTAAACCCTTATTCCCTTTGTTTTTGAATTCCTATGCTTGATTTATTCTTGGTTGTTTAATTTTAGTCTATATATGCAATTTTTACTATTTAGGATATCATTTTTTGGTTTAATTAAATTGATTACTTCGTGGTTTTAACGTTTATGCAATTGCTGGAATTTCGACATTCATCGGACAAATTTCAATTGTTGATTAAGTTTCCTTGTGCTTAATGTATTTTTGATGCTTGAATTGAGCTAGTTCAATTCTAAAGAGTTAAAAGGGATAGGTAGGAATCGACTCATTGATTTTTTATATTTAATTTGTTAAATGTCTCGGACTATCAAGGTATGTCAAAATTGTATGACTAAACTTAAAAAAAGCGTTGCTTGTTCATTTGTGAATATTAGGATAGTTTATGTTTTATTTCTTTGATTTCTAGACTCAATTTGAACCCCCTTCTGTTTTATATATACAGTGACTTAGCTAAATTTATAGGTTTCTTTATTTTGAATAGTTTTGGTTTTCGAATTTTTCCTAATTTCAACACATTGATAAGGTTAATTTTGTATGTGAATACAATTGGATGTTCCTTTTTATATGTCTTATATTTGATTAAAGTGAAACTTGTAAATTAAACTTCTTATTAATAACTTGGTTTGCTTTCAGTAAGGGTTAAAATTGAACATAATGAGTTATTCGCAAGAAAAATGCAGAGTTGAAATAGAGAATGATCAAGTTTATGTTGATTTGGTACGTTGCTAGAAACTTCACCTACACTATCCAAGTTTTTATTTTCCTTTAAATGTGCTTTATTACGTATGTTTATTCTCTTCTCAACTTGAAAAATAGCATGGCTTAATATATTATGCTCAAAAGAACTATGTATTGGATATTTCATACAAAAATGTTGATTAACATGCATTGTGGCATATCTAGAATTTTTCTTTGAATGGTTTATTAGTTCCTAGAAAGCCATTTTATTAGTTGAATTATGTAGAGACATATGTCTTGATTGAAGTAGATGTGTAAACTCGAAATCAGGATTACTTTAAAAGTATTACAAGTTGAAATAGGAGTTGTCCAACAAAAATTTGTGAGGGTTTGTTCAGATTTTGTACTTTGCTCTAAGCTATGAAATCATTAATCAAGTTGGTTTGATTTTAGGAAGCAATTTAGAAGTTGAAATATCTATTTAAATTGATCTTCCAGCTGTTGAAAATTCAGGTTGAACATGAAAAATTGTTAAGTTTATATATGCCTATTTTAGAGTAAGGTTAGACCACTCCATGTGATGATTGTACTTAAACAACAATCTTGAGTAACCAAGTGATAATTCAACATTTAGTTACACTAAGTTGATTATGATTTCATGCTTATATGAATGATAGAAATACTTAGTTAGAAAATTGAGTTGAATTGTGTATGATGTGTTGCTAACATTATGACTCTATCTTCTTAAAATAAAAAATGATTTAAATTTTTATTGACTTTGATTTATGTTTAAGTGACCATTTAGATCTTAGTTAACAAAAGCTAGAAGTGAACCTTAAAGTTTGATCAAAAGGAGCTAAAAAAAACTATTTTATTCTAGAAGATTCAGATTTGTGAAAGTAATCTTTTTTGCTTTTATTGGATCATTTAGAGTTGCAAAACCACTTTAATCATGCTTTCATAGAAATGTGTGATATTAGAAAGAAATTTAGTCATTAATGAAGTATGAGTGTAAGCTTTTTAAACTAAAAATTTCTTATTTGTATGACTTCATTTCACCACTAAAAAATTCCAGCATTATGTATATTTTGATAATTATGATTTATGTCAATGACAATAATTTTTAGCTTTTGAATATTGATTATGTGGTTCCAAGAATGTATTGCAAGTTTATTTTCTTAAGTTTTAATGTTGTATATTAATAATTTTGGTTAAAAAGGATATTATGTGTTAGTGCATTGATCATGTTTCTTCCTTTATGATGAAATTGCTTTCATATAAGCAAAATTGTTAGGATATCCACACTTTAAGTTCAAATTGTTGATATATTAATCTAAATTTGAAATCGAATAAGTCATTTATATGTTTCTATTGTATTGATGATGACTTTCGCTTGTTCAAAGGTTGATATCGACTTATTGGAATGTTTTTTGTTAAAAATATTATAATAAGCTTACTCACAAATAAACTAAATTTGTAAATTAAATTTTTTCATGAGATCAACTCTTATTTGCTCTATACTAAATTAATTAATAAATTGAAAGTAAAATAAAGATCTAATTTTTACACGTTTAACGACATGTATCAAATTTTGGTGTCGTTGTCGGGAAAAGTTCCATTTTCCTAGTTTATTTATTTATTTTTGAATCATAATATTTATTTATTTTTGAAACATAACTAACATTTTTTTGTTTTTTTAAGTAAAGAAAAGTGAAGGCATTTTTATGAAATTAAGAGAAGGAAAAGAAATTGAAGTACAAATCAAATTGGTAAACAACCTAAGCTCAAGTTACCAAGGTCGAGCTTGAATCGAAGCCCAAAATTGAAAAAAAAATTAAGCTTGGTCTAAAGCCTAGTTAAACCCGACCAAACCTATTGACTTTAGGTCAAGTTAGGTTAGTTGAGCTAGACTGCTGGGGTCGGGTCCTACTTCCTATCCCGAGGCGACCGCTCGGGATCGTCGAGTAAGGATCACACGATAGGAGGGTCGAAAACATTCAAGTTTAAAGGATCAATAGTGGGAAAAAAGGCGGGTTCGTCGCGGCGACAGAATGCTCGCCTCGGCGGACGCCTCGCAGGAAAGGGTTCTCATGGTGACGCCACGGCGAAAGACTGGCTCGTCGCGGTGAACTCCCAAATTTTCAAAACCCGACTCCCAACATTTAGCGATCCATATAAACACATGCACATTCATTCTAACTAAAAGTTAAACACACTCATATACAAAAGGAACTTCAATTCTTCATGTCATTAC
>JANSVB020000016.1:550399-562182 GCA_025504935.2 Erythroxylum haughtii
ATTAGGTAGTATGTATTTATTAGGTTACGTTCCATCCTAAACCCCCCAAATCGGAGGTTTCTTATTTTCACTGTTTAGGATGGAATGGAACGTAAGATTAAACCTTCCACTTCTATCCCAGTTTATTCCATTCCATTCCATTCTATTATAAAACCCTCAAACAAACGATGGAAGTATGCTACATTCCATTCCATTCGATTCCATTATTAACCCTCAAATCAAACAGGCCTTAAAATATACGAGGAACTACTGACCCTAGAAGCCTACTGATTCTTTGTTTCTTTCTTCCTAATGATTACGAGACACATGTCTACGTAACGCTTCCACCATTCGGAAAAAGACTATCCTGTCTTGTCTGATGTTTGCCGCATCCCATTCTTGACTAAAGAATTCGAATTATGAATAAAGTTTTTTTTTAATCAAGAATTTACTTTGAAAAGGAATAAATAAAGTCTAGTCTCTCTAAAGGAATAACTTTCAATACCTAAAAAGGAGCAGAAAAGTAAAATTAAATAATTATAAATAATGACTGCGTTCAAGTTGGCTTGTCTTATTCTATTGGTTTCTTTCACTTTCGCCGAGAGAGAGAGAGAGAGAGAGAGAGAGGAAAATAATAATACTATAACAATAGACCACCGAACGAATTCTCCAAGACAGCCCAAACACAACACACCACCACATTTGCTTGCACTCTCTCTCTCTCTTGCTTAGCTGTAGTCGATCAATTATATTTGATTCATTAATAAAAGGAAAAAGGAAAGACTCCCTTTTTAAAAAAAAAAATCTCGGAGATTTCTTCGTGTCTCTCCCTCTAGCACACACACAACAGCGGCACCCATTTCCCAATTGTTCAGATCTCTTTGGGATTCAAATTTTCGATTAGGTTCGATCTTGTGTTTCTAAAATATTGGATTTGGTTTGATTTTATATTTCTTTCTATGCCTTTGGGATCGAATTCTGCTCTCGAAATTTCGGTTTTTTCTTGATGTGATTTTAAGCTTGATGTCGCTCCAATGCATTCTTGCTAATTGTCTGTCTTTTTTTTTTTGACGATCTGGGTTTGATCCGTTATGCTTTTGTGTTTCTAGTATCTTCAAATTGGATTTTACGTTTTGGAATGGGGATTGAAAGGGAATTTTGGTGGTTCGGGGATTCAAGTTGATCTGTGAAAGTGTTGGTTTGGATTGATATTGATGTTTGATTTGGAAAAGTCAAAATGCTTATTTCTGTGAATGGTCATTTTTAGTAATAATGCAATTTTTTTTGTGTTATTAATTTTCTATCTTGTGTTTGCCATATTTGTTGGAGGTGAAATGTGGTGTACAGCTTCGACTTGTTGGTTTAGATCCTTGCTTATTTGTTCACGGCCTGATCGAAGTTTACATATTTGTGTAAAGATTGGTCTTTTACTCTGATAATTTGTTCATTGTTCTTGGTTGCGCCTTCTCCCGTCTTTCCTTACTTTCCTTTTTTTTTTTTTTGTATAATTCATCAATGAACTTTACTTTTTTGCAGTTCATCAAAAGGGTTTCTGAAGTGACTTGTAACTCAGTTGGTGCCCTACACTGCCTGCCTGGTAAATCCCTTGAGGATGAAGAAGGTCTTTGATCAAACTGTTAGGGACCTGTAAGTCTTGCTCATCGTTTAACCTTTTGTTTTTCTACGGTTTGAATCTTTATTACCTTGAAATTGGGTATAGTATGTGAAGTGGAATATATAGCTAGCAGTAAGGTTATGTGATATTACGGACTGTCAACTTTGGTGATATAAGCTTGAGGGATATTTCTCACCTTTACATCATGAATTTCTTGCATTCTATATATCTAGACACCACCTTAACCTAAGTGGTCCATTTTACTTGTTGCAGTAAGAGAGAGGTCAACAAAAAAGTACTCAAAGTTCCTGGGATAGAACAGAAGGTAAAGTTGATTCTTTGGAAAGTTATTTTGGTTAATCTATCTTTTTTAGCATTGGTTGTTGTGTGCCATCCGTCAAACTATAAACTGTGTTCCAGACTTGGTAGAGGCATCACCGCCTTGCCGAAAAACTGCATTCTAATTTCTATGCTTTTCTTTCAGGTTCTTGATGCAACAAGTAATGAGCCTTGGGGTCCTCATGGCACCCTTTTGGCAGATATTGCTCAGGCAACAAGAAATTAGTAAGCTTGTTCAACTTTCTTCTGATGTTCTGCATCCATTGTTTTGTTACAAGGATTTTAACTTAGGAACTTTCTATTTCAGTCATGAGTTCCAGATAATCATGACGGTGCTTTGGAAACGGACTAATGATACTGGCAAGAACTGGCGGCATGTCTACAAGGTTTGAATTATGTTATTTTAGTTCCTCTATGGTACAACTGATGCAACTGATCCATCATTTGTATGACTGCCTTTTTAGTCTTAGATAATTTGATGGATGGACAATAAAAATCAATTCATTAGACGCACTTGTATTATTGGAGTATGGCCTTTTTCTTTCGATTATTGCAATATAAGCTTCTAACACACCAATTGTTGTCTTTTCTGTCCCAGGCTTTGACTGTGTTGGAGTACCTTGTTGCTAACGGATCAGAGCGTGTAATAGATGAGATAAGGGAACGTGGCTACCAAATATCTGTAATTTTCACAACTTAATGCCTTGGATGGCCAATTCTTGGGATAGAAGTTTACAATAATATGATTGCTTCTTTTACATCGCTTTCTTTCCTGTATTGTAGACATTGTCAGATTTCCAGTATATAGATTCGAGTGCAAGGGATCAGGGTAATAACGTGAGAAGGAAATCTCAAGCTCTTTTAGTGCTGGTGAATGACAAGGAAAGGATAATTGAAGTTAGACAGAAGGCTGCTGCTAATAGAGATAAGTAAGTTATTTCTTCTGTCAAGTTGTCAAATAGTTTCAAGTGTCTGTGGCTAATACTGAACATTGATAATGAGCTCCAATTTGTCCATTTTGGACACTATTGCTTATTTAGTTCACCATTAACTACTGTCAAGTGAAAATCTTGCATTTTGGAAGAAAACTCTTAACAAGAAATATAAAATGCATTTTTTTTTCATAGGTTTCGAACTGCATCAACAGGAGGGATGTACAGACCTGGTTCTGGAGGGTATGGTGACAGATACGAGGATGATCATTATGAAGGCCGCTATGGAAGCAGGGATGATGATCGAAATGGCTATGGAAAAGATAGAGATTACAACTACAGAGATGATGACCGTTATGGAAGATATGGAGACTCATATGGTCGGGATGGAAACCGATATGGTAGAGAATATGAAGATCGCTACAGCAGAGATGGCTATAGAGATGATGATTATCGGGGAGGAAGTCAAAGTGATGATGGTTATGGTTCACGGGGCAGGACTGCCGATAGAGACAGAGACCATGGTTATGAGGATGACGGTCAAGCGTCATCATGGTACTGTTCTCTCTGTCTTTAAACTTTTTGTTTTACCTATAGCTGGTGTGTCGATGATTCAAGTTTTCCATCGAAGTAGAAACAATTAATTAGCATCCAATATGCATCCACTACCACTGAAGAAGTTAAGAAATTTCCCTGTATTTCCTTTTAAGCAAATGTTTGAAATTAATATGAGGCTTACTGCAAGAGGAAACATGTCAAATTCATGAGTTGGGAAAATATGTCTTATCCGTGAGGACAATTGTCAAGATGGGAGAAGCTGTTCAAATCATCTTCTTGAATTAATGTGTTTTAGTTTATGCACTTTAGCCTATATGAATTAGATTATAAGGTGCATTAAACAACCCAAATACTGACTGCATATCAAGTGTCAGATAGGAATGGCACAATACATGAGATCCAACTTAAATTTGCTGCGATGTCTGCACGTTGTTGATTTGCAAACACCTAAGTTGTCGTACTAAAAAATATGGTTAATTCTGCAGTGGTAGTGGTGCCAGAGCTGATGATAAATCCCATGATGAAAGGTAAATATTTTTTATAGTGTTTTGTTCTTGTTTGCTTTTTTATGGTTTCTGAACCTTGTTAATCTCAACTTATGACTGTTACTAGGAGGTTTGAGAGAAAATTATCTGAATCAAACATCAGTGCTCCCCGTAGTTATGAAGAAGCTGTTTGTGAAACCCAAAGCCCTATCCAAAGTGAAAGGTGCCACTTTGTACCTGTTTATTGGATCATGTTTGATTCCCTGATTTCTAGTTTTGCTTATTTTTCAATTACCTTTATAAAAGAAACAGAGAAACTTCAGCATCATTTGCTCCGGGAACTTCTTTACCCATGGCTCCCCAAACTTCTCCACGTGCTCCTCAAGCTGCTCCTCCTCATGCAAGTGTAAATTCAAGCCAAGCACCCATTATTTCTGCATCTCCTGAGGGCCAGGAAGTTGAGGCGGGGGATGAATTTGATCCACGTGGCCCTGTATCAGGTAGGAAAAGATTCATGCACCCTATACTGTAAGATCGGAGCATGCTGGTCACTGTTCATAATTATTTGCCTTAAAGACATGAAAACCTATCTCTGTGGTGCTTCAAGTGTTATATTAACAGAGCAACTGAAATAGAGTGACCTCTGAGCTGAATAAATTTGGAGTATTGCATGGGGAATTGTTTAGGGACATTTTTGAACAAACATGACTGACTTTGGGCTTATTCTTTTCATATTTGCTTGTGGAAGCTTTTGCAGCTTCTAGTACGGCTCCAACTGTCTCAACAGTTCCCAGTACATCTATGACTGCTGAAATGGACTTATTTGGATCTCTGTCAGACTCATTTGCGCCAAATCCACTAGCTATAATGCCGGTTACGTCTTCTTCAACTGCTGACCCTGAGGCTGATGTCCAGATGAACTTTTCAGGATCAACATCTGATGCAACTCAGTCTACTGTGATGAATCAGGTTAGTGTAGGATATCATATAGCATTTTAGTTGTGTGTATGAACTCCCAGTTCCTTCTTACGCCCTCCACCTTCTCGCTTTCCTATTCCCATCACCAAGAGATCACTTGGTATCACTATAAATTTGGTCATGATCAATTGCTAAAATAGGAGAACCATTTTTACAATGTGGTATTTTGTCTTGCTTTCTAGTGGAATATATGTGCTCGAAAGAAACTATTCTCTGCTCTGAGTTCTGCCGAAAATACTCTGTAGGAATGATTGCCAAGAAAGGAATCTTAACCGCTTCATTTTCTTATCCCACATCATGGAGAGACTAGCATGCATGAACCATACATATCCTAGTTAATTCACCTATGCCTCTTCAAAATGTTGAAAATGATGTTCTTGCATAATAACGTAAAGATGGGTGTGTTGTGCTAACCTGCTGGCTTATAAAATAAAGATGATCTCTGATGTCCTTAGATCCATCTAGCTGCTGCTGTAGGTCTGCTGGTTGAAGATATGCAATAATTTTAGATACTCACAAATTTAATTTCTACTTACAATGCTACCAAGAAGCCCAACAGTTATGTTGCTTTACATATATGGCCCTAATGCCAAAATTGCATTTATTGATGCAGTCTTTTGATAACCCATTTGATGATACTCCTTTCAAGGCTTTCCCATCATCAGATGCTATCTCTGCTCATCAACAGACTTATTCTCCGCCCTCTTCCCAGCCCCACATTAATCAAAATGCTGAAATACTGCATAGTGCTGCATTTAATGCTGAGTCTATAAATGACTTTGGTTCATCCTCTGGCATCTCTTATTCAACATCCAATGTTCAACCTCCACTTTCGAACTCACAGTATATACCTCAAGAACCGTCAATGCAAAACCAGGAAATTGACATTCTGGCAGACATACTCCCACCATCAGGACCTTCAGCTTCTGCTTCCCAGCCAGGTTTCACCACTCCAACTGGTCAACCTGCACAAGCAGGCACTAGTGTTTATGTAAACTTCAATTCACAAGCAGAAACTATGGTGCCAGTGGCTTCCACTATTGGTCCTCAGGCTCCACACTTTGGTAGTGGAAACTATTACTCACAGGGAGGATCTATTGCTCCTATGGCTTCCAACATGGTTCCTCAGCCTCTGGTTGGACAAGCTTCACAGTTTAACAATGAAAACTTTCCCTATCAGGGAGGATCTACTGCACTTATCCCAGCAACCATGACTCCACTAACTCCCGGTGGACAATCTGCACTATCTAAAAATGGAAACTTTATTATGCATCCACCTTCTGCAGTTCCAGTGATGTCACAAACTTCTGAACAAACTGTAACTGGACCAACTCCTTCACAGCTCAATGATGGAAGTTCTTCCTTGCAGCGGGGGTCTGTGGCTCCAATTGCTTTGCAGGGAGGGCTTCAAACTGCAACTGGACCAACTGCTCAACATAACAGTAATGGCTTTAGTAACTTATCTTCTCAAGGGATGAGCACATTCGTGGCATCACAGGCAACTCTTTCATCTTCAACAGGGTCACTAGCTATAGTTACTCAACCAGCCGAGGACAAATTTGAGACCAAGTCAACAGTTTGGGCAGATACACTTAGCAGAGGACTGGTCAATCTGAACATATCTGGATGTAAGTTTACTAATTTTTGAGCTAGAGCTGGTTTTATCAAATCTTTGTGGTGAGTGGGTAGTGATTATCTTGTAGGAGAGATCTAACATTTTGGTTATTCATGCAGCTAAAATCAATCCACTGTCAGACATTGGAATTGATTTTGATGCCCTTAATCGTAAGGAGAAAAGGATGGAGAAACAACCGCCTCCATCTGCTGTTACATCTACTATTACGATGGGCAAGGCTATGGGATCAGGGTCTGGAATTGGCCGTGCCGGTGCAAGTGTCATCAGGACTCCTACAAATCCTATGATGGGTTCTGGGATGGGAATGAGTGGGGGTATGAACATGGGTGGTGCTCCAGGTACAGGTATGGGTGTAGGAGGCTACAGAGGCATGAATCAGCAGGGAATGGGAATGGGAATGGGGATGGGGGTGAATATGGGAATGGGACAAAGGGGCCAAATGCAGCCTCCTGGATCAGCCATGTATGGTGGATATAACCCAATGATGGGAGGTGGTTACATGCCTCAACAGCCATATGGTGGTGGCTATCGGTGATTTTCAACCACATCGTTAGAATGAACTGGTGATACCATGTTTCTTTAAACATGAGAGGAGATGACGCTGGTCTCATCGTTGCTGTTGGACCTATTTATGCTGAAGTTGCAGTCCCGGTGGTGTGTGTGATCTAAAAATGTAATTTTTAAAAGCTGTAAGTTTCTGAGTGTAGGCTTTCATGTGATTTATTGGTATTCATCCTCCTTTCTGTACGCATAATTATTACTTGTTTTTGGGTAAAGATGAGGGGCTCAGATTGGGATGATTAGATGCAGTTTACTGACTTTAGCTGTTGTGAATTTGTAATATGCTTACGAGAGAAGCAGCAACCTTCCTTCCTCGAGTTGCTGCCTTCTCCCAATTTTTTAAAACTTTGAATATATACTTCATCCTGTATACTGAATGACAAATAAATTTGGTTATATTCCTTTGTATGATTATTTCTACGTATTGCCAATTGATGATAACATCCTCAAACTAATTGAAATATCATGGCATAAGATCCAATTTGCTCCCTAATATTTGGTAAAAAATTTAATAACTAATAAAGTATTTAGAATCTTAACGATTATAAATAATAGAATACAAAACATTTTTTAATGTTTTAAGGTGCTTAAATTAAATCCTTTTTAAAAACTTTTAAAATAAAGCTTAAGTCGATAAAAAAATTTAACAAGGTTAATTTTCTGTCATCGACGATGTGATTATTATTCATAGGCTAAAATATATAAAATTGAAACTCATTGTCATATTGCTATATCGGCTATCAATATGATATTTGATTTGTATATAAATAATAATTTTTCATATTTAAATTAACACGTCTCAAGTTTGACTACTTAATGCATATGCCAATATGACACTTGATGCGTATATAAATAATAATTTTTCATCTTTAAATTAATTTAATTAAATTTTTATTTATTTTCTAAAAATTTCGTGTTTGTTTTCACCTAAGACATTACCCGACTAAATCCCTAATTTTGTCTTAATTTACATATGTTTTCCTAACTCGATTGAATCCCTTCATAGTTCTTCTTGCTTCTTTGTATCCTCTGCCATCTTTGGTCTCCACTTACTCCAGACGCGTCTTCATTCTACAATTGCTCTAGTATAGGTATCTTTGTTCTTAAGTTGAGGTATCATCTTCTCCATTCATTCCAATCACGGCTTCATTCTCTATTCCAAATATGATTTCGTTCTTTAGTCGCTCCAATTGAGATATCTTTGTTCTCCAATCAAAGTGGTGTTTAAAGTTCCACTTTGGAGATTGTGGCTTATGGTTGGACATTTCTATTTATATGATAATGTGTTATTGGGGTTACCGAAGGTAGAAGCTTAGTTTAAAGGTATTTTACTCACTCGTTCATGCACAATTTTCCTTCTTTTCTTTTATATAATGTTCCTATATTGTCTCATATCGTATACTCTTCCAGTGTTTTTCAGGGAATTGTGAGTGCTTCCACCATTGCAAAGCAACACTTGTTCAAAGAAAAAGTATAACTTTATCATATTGTTCTAGTTAAGATTCAATTATTGATATCTTTTACTTCTGGATCTACAGATGTTGGAAATGAATCCCTGATATAGTGAGAAAGTGTCAGGATCAAAAGATTGGATCAAGTTTGCCACTTGAGAGTTATGATATATTAAATGCTAGTCCGGTGAATGTGCCATATGTCTATGTTTGTTTTCTCCCAAACAAAGAAAATGGCTTCCTAATTTGTCTCCTTTACAATTTTTGAAAAATAGTTAACAATGTCATTGATAAAAGTTTGTGTTTCCATTATGAATAGGATATTAATTTGTTAGTGATTAATAGTTATTTCCATATTGTTAATAGATGGTTATGTCTCCTGTTGTTACTTGGATATGTTGTGGCATATAGTGGAAAAATGGAGCAATTAAGATTGGAAACGTCACTTTACGAGTCTTCAACTAACAATGGTCAATGCTTATGCAGATTCAATGCTTGTCCTCGTGGAGTAAAAAAATCCTAGTTGTAGGTTTTATAGGTTCCCAAAATATCCAATTAGTAACATTTTGTTATGCTATTCAACATGGGAATAAAAATAGATTAATGAATGTTTGTTTTAGTTATGCCTAAAATATTGGGAGTTGAAAGTTCTTTCATTGGCATGACAATGCTAAGTTAAAGCACCAATTAGCATTAAGCTACAAAGAGACAATTGAAGACGAGGTGTGCGATGGAGTTGTCAGAATAGAGTGAATAAATTGAGTTAGATGAAAAAATAAAGCAAATATAGTATAAATTAAAGCTTGTTATGAATGAGAATTGAAGAAAATACTAACGACATATATTATTATTATTATTATTTCCACAGTGATATGTTTTGTTGGTATATGTTTCTCACTATTGAAATCTTAGGGCTAATATGATTTGCTTTATAGGAATTCATATATTAAGAATGTTGTATATGAATGGAGATAATGTGAGAAGAACTTGCATTGTACACATGTAATTACATTCAAAATGAAATTCAAATTGTGACAATATGTTTAAAAAGACAATCATAAAAAGATAATATGCAAAATTCCATTTAATAAGCATAAACCTATAACTCTATAACTTTGACATTCATAAACTTGTAAATCTATGATTAATAAAATAAAATGTTGCAATTCTAAATCATAATAGATCCAACCAAAATGTTCCTAAGATACTTCAAAGTGGATCCAACTAGAATATACACAAAAATAACAAATGGATCTAACTAGGATATACATATAAAAAAATATACAAAATGGATCTAACTATAATTCTCTACAAAGAAAATTCTATACAAATTAGAATTAAATCCAATCGGAATTACATACAATTTTTACAATTATGCACCCAAAAGATAATGCATCCAACAGAATTCTCTACAACCAACTCATGCAACTATTTTTTATTTATGCTTTGTTGACTTCCAATTTGAATTCTAAAAGCTTATTGATTTGAATTTCTAATAGCTATTTATTTGGAAGCTTGCTCTAACAATTGTCGTGATGCTATACTTGGGGCTTCCTTCCACCTCAACCCTCTTTGTTGAAACGATGGTTGAAATGTGTTTAGATCAATTGATCCAAATGTTCTCTTTCTCCTCAACGGTGGAGATGAAGTTGTAGATAACTGTTACTAACAAAGTTAAAACAATAAATTATTTATTTAACCAATACATAAAATAAGAATAATATACATGAATAATAATATATGATAATTGAAAATTATGTTAAACTAACCTCAGCTCTACTGAATTTAGGAGGTCATCTATAGGAAATTGTTGTTATTGTTGAAATTGCTCGTTCTGTAATAGCATATGACAATTCTTCACTTGTTTTTGTTAATCTTTATCATTTTACCTATTCATCTTAGGCCTACCAAGCATACATCTTTTTAAAGGTGGATGTATCTCCTCGTAGGTGTTTGGTAGCTAGAATTTTTTCCCCTCTAATTGGTTGCAAAACATTATTATAAAATTCCATGAACCTCCTTCTATAATAACATGCCTCTAGTCTGTATGAAAAATGGCACTAATTGTATGACTACAAGGATACTTATAGAATTTTTATACCCTACAATTATAAGTTTGCTCCCTCCCCAATTAGACAACATGTGTGTAATCTCTTTTAGTCACTTCATGCTTTATATCCCCATTCCAAATAACTCTCAACCTCATTGTATCCTTTTTATTTTTGTTCAGTGTTTTTATCACATCAGGTGTTATATCCCCCTTCCATCTTTGAACTTGCTCCTTAAAGTCATAATGCCTCTTCATTAACATGGTTCTATTTGTCTCCAACATGCTAATGATATGGTGATCTCTGGCCACTAAAACCTAAGAGTTGAATGTCTTACTCATGTTGTTGTCCATAATTAGACAGTTGGATTTAATGGTTTAAAAATTCCTACTCTACGTACACATCCTAGTGCAAGATGGTTTAATTTAATATGCATGTCATTTGCAACATCTCGATACCCATGTTAAGACTACACAGTAAATGTGAGAGATTCACTGAGAGATTAGAAATGTGTTTCATGCTCATGCATTATGTGATATGCTTATGCATATGAATATTGAATCTTTGCACATGAAAATGACTGTACAAGCATTCATTGACATTCTGGGTTTAATTGTTTATAAATATGAGTATATTAAGAAACGTGGTTTTATGTGTTGAAAATTAATTTGGAGAGTGTAATTGTTGATTTAGAATTTTTTAGAGAATTTTAAGAAAATTTCTAAAAATTGGGGTCATTTTTGGACTAGAAAAATTGTCAAATGGCAAGACAAATGATAAATAGTAGTATAATTTACTGTCAAATAGCAATGAAAATTCTGATAAATGACTTTAGGATTTATTAACAAGTGTCATTGAAAATTCGGAGACAATTAGAATAGAAATTGGATTTATGTTATAAGAATTGGACATGTGTCACTTGCCAAACAATGTCTTAAGTCCACTAAGCATTTAAACCCTTTTTTTTGCTCTCCCACGATGCTTTGTATTTAAAAGTCAATTAGGTGTTGTTCTTGCTCTCCCCATCTTCCCCTTTGTGACTCTCTTCTCTTTTTCTTCATCATTTTCGTTTTGTTCAATTACCACTACATCAACTTCAAAGATCACACTTTCCTCCATTTACTACTAGCATTTTTGCTATCTTCTTCCTCATTGTCACTAAAAAATCTATCTCTACCCCCTTTAGAAGATGATGAACGTG
>JANSVB020000016.1:582648-607164 GCA_025504935.2 Erythroxylum haughtii
ATTAGATATATTAGTTATCTTTGGATATACTAAATATATCTAATAAAGTATACTAATTAATCACGATTATACTCATTCATATAAAATTAACTAATCAACCTTTGGTTGATTCTTAAATATTTTAGTATCAATGAATTTTAGTATAACCATTAAATATATCATTATGTCATTGCAATCATAAGCATCACCTTATCATGGGTAACTATATATCTATTTTAATTTGATATTTATAAAACTTTCTAATTTAGCCACTTTGATGACTAACAAATTATACATTATATAAATATCAAATTAAATAAATGATAATAGAAGTCATATTTCAACTAATTCTTGTTCATACACATAAGTACTTTATTAACAATCATTAATATATGATGCTAAAATCATGCATCAAAATTTACAATTAAAACCCATGGCATTTAATGACATAAGAGGCTTAAGAGAAATCAAAGCAAGTAATACATCTAAAGATGTTAATTCATCACGGCAACTTATAAAAGTAGACATAAAGGTATTAATGAAGCATTAAAGAGGCATGTAAAAGAAACAAATGAAACAGCAAGGGAGAGAATGGAAAATTAATGAAAAACATAAGATAAAACAAAACATTTATAATGAATGCAATCAATGGTGTTGTTAATTCCATTCACGTGTTAACTTGGTAGGGAAGCATTTAATATTGTCTTTCCTTTCCTTCATCATCTTGATAACTTGAGTTTGGTAGAAACAAAACAATTATCATGTTCCGTATAGAAGAAAGAGAGAAGACATGATTGTTTCCTTTCAAAACTAAAAACAAGCCGTAATTGATAAGGAAATCACTATAAAATATCTTCTGGATCATGTATATTATGTAGATAATTATATCATAATAATTCTTGATTTGATATCTTAAATGGAAAATTATTGATTTTCAAATCCATGGCTCTGATACCACATGTTAATCTTTCTTACATAATAAATTGCAGGATCTTAGAATCTAATAAATTTTCACAGCAACGTAAGCGTACCTTGATCCATTGTATTTCTGATGCTTTCTGAACAGATAATCTTCAATAATCTTCAACAAGGTCTTCTTAGATTTTGTTTTCTCTCTCTTGGCCTTTGTTTCATTATTTTATACATGAAAGACTTTATAGGTAGAGAGAGAGAGGAACTAGTTATCCATTTAAAATTCAAATGACACCTCTTTTCATTATTCTTACTTTTACGTTCCATCAATGTAAATACATCACATTATTTATTTTAACTAAACCTAATATCTCTTATCCAAATAACTAATGGGATTTAATATACTTAAATGATTAATCCAAAATATATGGGTTATATAATGAAATTATCTAACAGAGTATTCCTTATAATGCATTTTCTACCCCTCAAGGTCATTATGAATGGTTAATAGTGCCTATTGGTTTAAGAAAAGCCCCTAAGATATTTCAAAAAAATGGATATCTTCAAGTGTCATAATTTTATACATTATTATGTTAATGATATTTTGATAGATAATATTGTGCAACATATTATACATCTTCATACATTTGCATATTTATATGAAAAACATGGTTTTGCTCTTTTTAAGAAAAAGTAAAGATATATCAAACTGAAATCGAATTCCTTCGAATAGAAATAGATGGAAGAGGTGTTAAAATTCGACCTCATATACTTGAGAAAGTCTCTCAATTTCCAGACAAGTTATAAGATAAAAAGCAAGTTCAAAGCTTTTTAGATGTATTAAATTATGCATTTGATTATATTCAAAACCTTGCTGAGATAAGAAAACCTTTTCAAACATTGTTAAAAAATGATCAAAAAAATTATTTTTCACTTTACTTTATCGAACAGGTAAAGAAAATTAAGGTTATGTGCTCTACTTTACCCAAGCTTTCTTTACCATATGGCAATGATGATTTAATTGTTGAAACTAATGCTTCTGATCAAGTGTGGAGTGGAGTATTAAAAAGATAGATTATAATGATGTTCACGTTAAAACTAATGAGTCTTTATGCAAGTATACTTCTGAAACTTTTACCAATACTCATAAACGATATTATATTAATGAAAAAGAATTATTAATAGTAGTAAAAAAAACTGTCAAAAATTTTATTGCTTTTTATTACCAAAAAGATTTTTACTACAAACTGATAATACTCAGGTGAAAGTATTTATTCAAAATAATATGCCCTATAAGCCTGAATATAAAAGATATATAAGATGACAAACACTGTTAGCTGAAAACTCCTTTGATATTAATATAATTAAATTTAATAATAATGTTTTTGCAGATTTTGTAATCAGGGATGGTCAGCCCTAGAAAGGCGATATATGGTCTCTTAGACCAAATCTCTGAAGATATAGATACTCGCCAAGCATCAATAAAAGATTTGTTGGATATTGCTAAATTTCCGTAGATATCAAAAGAAATAGTTAAATTACTTCTTTCTTTTTGGCCACATATAGCAAGCCAAGATAAATCATTTTGATTATACTGAAAGCTTTATAGTTTGATTAACAAAGTTCTGATACTTGAAGAATCCAACTCAACTTGTAACATCCCAATTTACTAATTGAAATTTGAACATTACCAAAATTCAGGACATACCAAATCACAATTTACATCATGATTATTTAACTTTTTTCATACCTCGGAATAAGTTAATTGAGTACATATGTTATCTTTATAATGTGTACAAATATCAATTCATGTATGAATGTTAACTTTATACATGTATATGCAATACTTAATCTAGGGTTGAATCCTAAGCATATACCAAAAAACAAGATATTACATAGCTGGATCTTCTCCTATACCTCAACAGATTCAGCCTTAGGCTTCTACTCCTAATACTATATCTTTACGACCAAATACTTCTGAAAAATCTCAGATATCGAGAAATATTATGACTATAAGTTCTCTCAGAGAACATCCTGTTACTCAAGGACACTATGACATCATGAGAGATCTATATTCCCTAAAAAATAATGATTTTTGTTATATTGATTTTTAAGGAATATATGTTAGACTGAATTTTTTGCAGGAAGCTAATCCTCAAGCAATCATAGGTTGGTATGATTTTGGTGCTATAAAGGCCATCTATTTAACAAACCCTGAATTTCTTGAGATTGCTTCTCTCCTGATTAAAACCAGATAAAGAATCCTCTCAACCAATAAAATGAGGATAATACCAGTCGCTAAAGAAGATATAATGTAAACTTTTATTTTCATATTTGAGATCTGATTATAAACTTTGAGTATAAATAAAGGCAAGCACTCCGGAATCCTTTCTCTTCTCTCTTTTAATATCTATCTTCAACAATGAAATAAAAAACCTTTTAGCAGATACGTGTTTATCTTAAAGAAAAGTGGAAAATGAAAATGAAAATTTGGGGCTTCCAATTTTCGGGAGTGGACTTGTTTTATATAGACCACATAGATATATGGACAAGGAACATATTGGAACAGAATTTGATGTAACAATAGGGAGGTCCCTTCAAGTTCATGGGCGTTATGGACACTTTCCCGTACAAAGCCAGTTCTGACACGGATTTTGACGGCCCAATTGCTCTGCGGCCGCACACACACGCCTAGTACCTCAGAAGGAGCTAGCAAGCATCCACCTTTTTATTCCCTGCACATTCTTTCTAAACTCTCTCATGGTGATCGCAGCTGCTTCTTCGCTCTTCCTTGGTAATCTCCATTGCAAATCTCAGTGTTTAACTTCTTGTTTTAGCTTTTCACTTCTTCTTCTCTGTTGTACCTCTTTCTGATGCATTCTGTTACTTGGTTAATTAATCATAGGAGAAACAATACTGTTTGAGTGTTTCAGGCATACCCATGTGTACTAGTGATTTCATGGCAGATACCCATTTTGATATTTTGGTTCATTTAAGTTTCCATTTGTTGGTAAAGCTTTCCCCTTTGTTTTCAAATTTGAAGCTTTGATTGGATTTTTACCAATACCCAATTTGCGAACAGAACTTTTAGTTTGAACCATGAAAGTGATGCAATAATTTGGCCTTTTCTTTTCACCATATCTTTCTGCAAGTGCTTCTGGGAAATGCCCCTTAATTTCCATCTTTTGGATGGTTTTGGATGGGTTATTGCTAACTGGGGAAGGTTTTGCTGTAAATTTCAGTTTGCTGTATTATGTTTGACAAGAAACCCGGGAGTAAAATAGTTGAGTCAGCAACCAACTTACGCCGTTGAGTTAAGATGATGAAAGCGGGTTTCTGTTTCTCTGGCTTTCCTTTTATTCCCTATTTTCATCTTACTTTTTATCATTTTTCTACAAAGTATGGTGCCTGAAGCAGAAGATGGCACGGTATGTAATATGGATAAATCAAGCAAGACATATTTTTAGTGGAATTTCTCTATTTCAGACAAGCATCATGATTTTTATCTTTAGTAGAACTTTACTCTGTCATCTTGATAACTTTGCAGTAAACATCTTTCTTTGGATGATTGTTGACCTTGCTTATTTTCAGTCAGCCTGAGCCATTTACTTGGCAATATCATAAGAATTAGTTGATTGGAAATTTCTGTTATTTGTTTACTCTGTTTCATGAAGATACTGGTATAGATTTCAAAAACTTTTATTGTCTCTTTCAACTCCTTGTCAATCCCCTTCCTTGTGGGCCTCCCTCTTGTGGAGGCTTGAGGCTTATTGATGATACCATTTTCAACAACTTCGCTTTTTATTTTGTTTTCAGGTCCTTTGCAGTGCCAACTATGCCACTCAGATGGAGTTTGTTGTTCAACATCTTATGGGATAACCAACAGTTGGATCAAATCTTCTATTGATAATGGCAGAGATTCTGATATCTCCAGCATAGGGTACATTCTCATTTGAATATTTGGCTGCTACACGAAGTTAGAAATATGTTGAATTCCATGATATTCTTCCTGTTTTTCTGATTTTTTTTCCTCGTTTCTGTGTGATTTAATTATCCAAATTTATGTTTATAAGTTTTGGATTTGAATTATATACAGCTAACATACACCCTTAATCCCTGAACCCCAGGACAAAGTAGAAAAGGAAAAAAAAAATCATTATCATATTTTAGGAGAATGATCTTTTCAGTAGTCTTGGTTACTGAGAATTTTTCAATCATTTCTAATTTTGACATTGAGTTAGCTGTTCATGGGAACATTTGATTGAAAAATGCTGTTATCTTCTGTAAAATTTCAGATGTCGAAATCCTCTTTTTGGATCAACACAATTCCATTGGTCATCTGTAGGACGTGATCTTTGCCATTTGAAAGTTTCAGTTGCTGCAGACTACTCTGACTCAGTTCCTGACTCGACCAATTATACAAGTCTCCAAGGTTATCATCCTCTCGAAGAACTGAAAATCAACAAAAGAATCCGGGAAACTCATCTTACATCTGCTGAAATAGCAAGAACAACTCTTGAGGTTTGTACTTGTGTGATTCATCTGCTGCCACTTTTATCATATTCTTGTTAAGCTTTCCCTTAGCAAGACCTTATCTCAAGAGTCCCTAGTTGCTTGTATTGGTTTCTTAGGCCAACACCAGTGCTTTGCTGGTCTTTCCTGGAAGTATCCACCATGAACCACATGAAGAAATTTCATGGGCAGAATATCAGTATGTTATCGATGATTATGGAGGTCCGTCATTGATGTTATGTGGGAAACATGTATAACAGCATTGGCTTCATTTTCCATTGAATCTCATTATTTCATATCTTATATTGTTGCCAGACATATGTTTTGAAATATTTGATGCTGAAAACATCTTGTATGATCGTGAAGCCAGCAACCCTGTGGTAAGAACATACTTCCTGCTAAATGTTTACCAACAACTGAAATGGATATATTACTGTACAATTTTCCCATATCTGCAAAAGGAAGGAGCGATTAAGTGTCTAGTCGACCTAGTTCCTTGAATACCCTCAAAAACATGAAGTAGATGAAAGTTTATTATTAGATTCTAGTTTAGCCATATTGCTTCTTTACATAATTACTCGATCTCTATCATCTGTTTCAAATAGGACGGTGAAACACATTTGTAGTTTCCCCTGGACTCCTTTGTTTTTCCATTCATATAAGGCTCAAGAAGATGAGCAATTCAATTGTTTATTTCATTTTCCTTATGCAAATTTTCACTCTCCAACAATTCCCTCATTGCTTTTCCCAACATGTCACATCCTGTCATGCTATTGAGTAAACAAGAAACCCATTCTTTAATCTTCAAATTAAAGATCAATGCTTCAGACTCTTAGTTTATTAATTTCATAGGTTTGACAATAATGCAGAAAGCAAAAGACATTTTCTTCTTAGGATTTCATACCAGTTTTGTAAATATAGTGAAACTTATTGATAACCAATCACCGAAGATTCATAGTGAAATGTGATTTTATCTAGAAGCTACGTAGAGGTAGTGGTTTTCAAATAAGTGATGAATATGTGACTCTGCGAGACCTTGTTGTTACCTGAACTTGAATCACTTTTCTGATAGCATTTCATTATGTTTAGAATATGTTGATAGGAATGGATATTCCAATGTATGGGAACAAAAGGATAGCAAGCGAGTACAACGTTTTCAAGACTAGTAATGATGAGGATACTCTGTTTGATGATGAATATTTGGAGGTAAGCATTCACGCCTGTTTATTTCCCCCAGGTGAATTATTAGTTTTCTAAGGTTATTTTGTGTACTTAGAATGAATTTTGTATAGGTAATGGTTCCTGAAGTGTCTGATGTCCCAGTTGATTGGGGGATGCCTGACACTTGCAGCTGGATTCATCCTTTTTATTTTGCCAAGTGTTTGACTAAGGTGATTACAAAACTTAGTTTCTTGTATGTTCGTAGAGAATTCGCTTAATTGGGAATCTTTATTTACCTCTTTGTGTCAAATCTAAAAGATTTGCAGATGACAGTTGTTAAATAGCTGTCAACGATTGACTATCTTCTGTCTCTTTGTTTTGTTTTTTCCCATTGCATTGTGAGATATTTTTTCGGAATGCCATTAAGGAGCGCTAGTTAATAATTGTAGATAGTTTTCCAAAGTGCACCTCATGACTTTGCGTATGATGGCAGCTATTTCTTCCTTTTCCCTTTTAACATGCTTTCTGCTCTATCATAGGCAACTCAGATGGAGCATGATAGAAAGATGGACCATCCCTCAAATGGTGTCTCTATTGTGGGATACCTTAGGCCTGCTTTTGTTGATGAAGAGTCATACTTGAGAAACTTATTCCATGGCAAGGATAGCAATGGGTATGATTCAGATTGGAAAGGTATCTTATGGATATGTTGTTGATGCCAAAATAACTTAATGCTGGACCTAGCTTTCAGATAATCATTTTAGTGTGCTGAGGAGATAATAAAATCATCTTTGTAATTCCATTTCTTATGAATGAAGTGGATGTATTTCTGTTAGGTTCTTCAAAACTGTGATTTTCAGAAACAACCTGGATTAGATGAATCTTGTGCGTTATTGAAATTTGTTCTATTAGGGGCAGGAGGTGGCCCTTCATATTCTCTATGAATTTTAGCAACCATTGCCTCTAGATGAGAGTTTGTTCTTCTCATAGGGTTATCTACATGTTGAATTGTTCCTTGAAATTTCCATTTCCATTCTTTAGGTGAAGATATCTCGAGTTTTGGTCCCATAAATGATGGAAGCAGCCCTAGTTCAACTCTCTACAGGTTAGAGATCATGGGAATAGAGCTATTCTCTGTGTATGGCAACCAGGCATGTACAGCTTCAACTATATAAGTTTGTATTCTAGCACAATTATGCCCTTCTATTTCTTTTTCAATTTGTTTTGGCTGGATAGGGGTGGGAAGCAACATGGATTATTGGTACTAAATCTGTAATTAATCATGATTTTAATTAAGATGAAGATGTGAAATAAGATACAGCTCATTATTGGAGCCCGGCAGCAGTTTTCAAATGATAAACTTTTGCAACTGTTATTTATCTTTTAGTTAACATGGCCGTACGAAGTTTTTTTTTTTTAATGGGATTTGTTTATACTGAAGATCAACTCCAGTCCTGATTCTGTTTTTATCTGGTATAGCAGTCTGTAATTAGTCTACAAGATTTTCAAGATGCTGAGCCTGACGTCCTTGTACACTCAACATCAGCTATTTTAGAGCATTTCAGTGCAAAGGGAATTAGATTCAATGTTGCTCTGAAAGCTCTTTGTAAGAAGAAGGGTCTACATGTTGAGGTAGTCACTTTCAAATGCTATCCATTTTCCTATTTTTGCAGGTTCTTAGTTTTGTCTCTGTTGGAGTTACTGTTGATTATTATTAATGTGCTGTTGTCTACCTTATTCTTATATGAATCCAACATTCATGCAATTATTTATAAGATTAAATGTTCCAAGTTCTAACACTGCCCTGAGGCATCAAGCCTAGCCCTTGTCACTTTTCTCCCCCACATTATTTTCATCAAGTATTTGATTGGCATTTCAAAAATTATCTAGGGGGCAAACTTGATTGGGGTTGATAGCCTTGGCATGGATGTCAGAATTTTCTATGGGGTGGAAGTACGCACTCATCGATTCCCCTTCAAAGTTCGGGTAATTTGTTTATGTTTAAGATGACCTGCAGCATCCCTTCTAATCCTGTCCATGTGAGATATTCAACATTTTATTGCAGATGTCTATCTGATTATATTTAAACTGTCTAGATCCTTGAAATTTTCAAACGCAAGTGTATATGACGCAGAGTTAGTATCATTTTCATCATAATTTAATGACTTGGAAATTCAGTTATTGACCCTGTGCAATTTAAGTTCTGATGATTTAGATCTGGTTACATTCTGTAAATAATGCCAGCAGATTTGGTTTTCTAATTTAAATTACATCTTCCAACACTTATAGATAATTCTCTAGCTGATGTTACTATCCGATTCATTGAAAGAAAATTTGTGAGAATTTATCTCTTTATTCTGTGCAGGCTACCTGTGAAACAGCTGCTGAGAAGCGGATTCAACAGCTATTGTTCCCGCGGTCTCACCGGAAGAAGCCCAGAAATCATGGTGATGGCTTTAAGAGCATGAAGTCATTATAAGTTCATGACCCTACTATTGTGGCAATTAACCAATAAGGGAGTTGAGATTCAACATAAGCTCTGGGATGTGCATTGAAGGAGAATAAATAAATTCTAGAATTAGTTCAACTGTTTTTCTTTCGGTTGCAGCTTGACAGAAGTTTGCTGCCGTAGGCTTATGACATGAGTTCTTTGTACTAAACAAGGGGTTCTGTCGTTTGTAAAGGCTCAGAAGGTTCACTTCTCATAACATGAACCAGTTTTCATACTGAACCATTCTACCCATTGCTTCTGCTTGTTCTCTCTTATTTTAGTTTCAAAGCACAGTAAAAGCATTTACAGGCACATACTCTCTGTAATTCCATTTTGGTAATTTAATCAATCGTAATCATGTAAATTAGTTGTTAACATCAAGTGTTGCACACATTGGTGGGTTCTCACCTAAATTTTCTTCTCTGTTGGTAAGTTCTATTTGACTGTTCATCTTGAGTTTCAGAAAATCAAGAAAAACATGCTTCAATTGATCACTAATGGTCCTCAAAAACTGCTAATCTTCTGAAACATTATTGACTAAATCACTGCGGGTCGCAGGAGTGACAGAATTTCCAATCCCTTGATGTCCTGCAACTATCATTTAACTTTTTCTTTTGTTGTCATTCAGAATTCAGTGCCGCTGGTCCTCAATTTCTTAAAGCTCCATTGCTTTTAATTTCTAAAAATTGATTTTGAAAGATCATGATTTCTTCACCGTCGCATCTCTTCCAACAATCTTGTTTTCGTTGTCTTGCCTTCCACTACGCCAGCGGTAGAAAGGTCTTGCTTGCTACTATCCCCTGTTTTTGAACTCCCTGCAATAGCCCCTTGATTGCGGCTCCCAGATCCAGCCTCCTCACCGAAATGTTTGCTTCTCTCGATATCTTCATTGGCAACATCGGCATGACGTTGATCATCTTGCTTGTCACCCCTACGGAAGCATCACAGAAATTTGGCATAGTTAATATCACATTGCAGGAAAGCAAAGGAAATGATTTCATCGTCAGAAAGTCAAAAGCATTAGCTGAAAATAATGTTCCAAGCGACATTTTCAGTTATGTTTGATGACTGATTCCTTCCCAGCAAGTTGGCAAAAAATGATTATAATATTTCAGCAAACATTAGTATTAGTATATATAGGTTTTGACTGACTTCGCAGTTGAAGTCCAAAACCATGAAAAGAAATGGCATCAAACAGCGAACACAAATAGATGGCAAGGCTAACTTTTGGAAAATTGGAGGAATTATTAGATCTGTAGGAGTATCAAATAATAAACTGATATAAATGTGAAACTGACACAGAAGGAAAGACCAAGTACGGTGACAAAAAAATGTCTTACACATTCTCAGCCTGAGGATCAACTAGCCCTATTGTACATTCATATCATGCAACCTTGAACATTCCAAGCTTAACCCAATTGATTTTTTGCAGTCCATCCAAGAACTTGTAGTATCATGCACAAAATACTTCCTCAAGATCCTCATCCACTTATATAATTGCTTGAAGATAAAGACAGGCTTTCACTCGAGAAATAAAGGGCAAGTTATTCAGTCAAGCCTGAATTTGGCTTGCTAGTTAATAATCATGATACAACAAGCTTAGAAAGTTAGGAAAGGCCGGAGAAATGCAGCTATGTTAATGGACTGCTGAAGTTGGAATATGACAAAAATGATAGTGCAAGGCATACCCTGAATAGATGACCAACCCGACAGCTACAGCAGCAAAGGCAACAAAGTACATCCAATCAACCTGAACAATATCGAATCAGAAAAAGGAAATTGCACAACTGAAATTTATGATATTAGATTACTTCAATTTTACAAGCCATGATGCAATATAACAAGCTAACAACCTTTTGATGATAAGCAAATATGCGAATCACAACCGCCCACATGTCCGATGTTAGCAAAGACAGGTTGAGCATTGTGGATCCACTAATCTGCAAATAATAATAGTCAGGGATAGAAACAAAGCATCCATTTGGTTGTTCAAAGCATAAGTTACTACTTACTGATCTCATAACTGATCCAAAATTTTCCCAAATAGAAGCTATCACAGGAAAGATAAGTTATAATTATAATACTTGGGAAAAGTTTAAGATATGCACCATAATAGATAGAATTTCTAATGCATTGAAGTTCGAAAACTTTGAGACAAATGGAAAATCAACCAGAGGTAGTCACTGTAGAAAGGTGATAGCAGTGGTGTCAGTTGAACTTTATGGTGCAAGTAGCATAATTAGAGATGTAGCAGCAAGCAAACCTTTAATGTCCTTGACCAATAAACTACATATCAGAATATAAATGCAGAACAAGAAGCAATTATATAAGGTGTAAAATACACCCAACTTTAGCGCGTAATCCACAGTTACTCTTCAGACTCCGATTCCAAGCCCACCCTAGCGGCCGGGCACATTCATGTACTCATGAAAAAAAGAAGCTCAATAGGCATCTAAAATTATGTACCTTGAGTAAAATTGGGACTAAGGAGTAAAACATAAACATGGCCACTGCAAACCCAACAAATGGAAGAGCCTGAAAACAATTACGTAAATGAAACAATGTAAAACCAACCGATATAAGGAAACTATTTCATGATTTGACAGTTGAAGTTTATATCAATGCTCCATCGCAGGAAGATCTCTATCTATGGAAATGAGATATTAATTTAAATTCAATTTGAAATCCATCACTTGAAAGATCATTCAATCTTAGTGAATCTCCCAACTTTTTGCGACAGAGAGGAATAGTTGGGTAGTTACGTTCAGTGCTTCGCTTGGCCAGTCGTAAAATTGAAATAGATCCTTTGAATGTCTACTCCCAAGTTCTATTTATATGAAATAGGCAAAAATCCAGAAATAGTACCATGTGGTTTAAAAAATCCACTGCCCACATTTTAGTTTCCCTAAATTCAAACTTTTATCCCTTTCAGTAACATGAATTGGGCGATTAGGTATCTACTCCAATCTCATGACTATAAATTCACAAGTTCAAATTTCAAGTTCCATGGAGGTTTTACAAATTTCCAAATCGAGAATGTGGGTGGACAAGAAACTTACCGCACCAGCTGACCAATGAATAGATCTGAGCTCATTCCGCTCAAGAATACTTCTACAGATCATATTAAGGAATACAAAGTTTCATGACAATGAGACAAGAAACAACAACTTCAACATTGGTTCAAATAGCCCAGACAAACTTTAAAAGATATTCAACGTAAAATAGTTGCTCGTATCAAGGAGATAGAAGAAACAGCAACCTTAATAAAGCCCCAGCAAGGATATGGCAATAGGAGACTAAACTACTAATTGACTAAACAGACAGAGAAGTCCACAACCAGAAACATTCATAATCCCCAAAAAAAAACAAATGTAAGGAGCAAAGCCAAGGATACATCTGAATAGCACTGATGATAGCACCAAAAATGCCCAGAAATGCCATTAGCTCAATTCTATCAGCATTTTTTACAAAATATTCCTGCAAAGTGCCCAAAGAGCTATGGAAATTAACCATTTGTTTTAGAGAAACAGTTTGACAATGTCATATTTGGCCCAGCCATCACAAAGTAATCAACCCTGAAAAGGAGAACTTGGAGGCCAATGCTTGAAGATAACATTCAGACAAAAGAGTGTTAAGAAGTATACAGTTAAGGGACAAATCTATATTTCTGTTCATTTAAAATTTTTTTGCAACATGTAACATATGAAGAAACAAGAGAGAGAAAACTGTTTAGATTGCCTTCAAGGCATAGAAAACCCAACAAGCCTTGACCCCATGGTCCCCTTCAAAGCAAAGAGGAGAAAATGTCCTCAAATAAAGTTGTGACTGTTCATATAATAACCAAATAATAAAATGATAATAACAATTATGTCGAAGAACCTGCTTCCTGTAAAACAGTTCAAATTAGTGTGAGTAAGAAGGGAACATAATTTGAACCAGCAATGCTGGCAATAGAACAATTGGTAGTGATCCATTTCAATGGCACAACAATTTCTTGTTGTGCCTCTTTCAGGACCAACACGATGCAGAATTCCTCATGTCAATGGGAGGAAGATTAATCTAAACACTTCTCCACAAGTATGTAAGAATGCATGGGACAGAATAATGGAAAATAAAAGATATTAAACTAAAAAAAAATTCACAAGGATGGAAGAGGCATGGGATTAAAGGTTTTCTGCGCAAATGATGATGAGAGGAACCTAATAGAAACCTATCACACAAATACAGCCAAGAAAAGTTGCAGACAACCCTTTGAACCCCAGATAAAGTAGACATTAAGCTTACCTCACTGACATTAGAGACAGCATACAGTGTTGCACCAGCAATAACAAGAGAATCCCCTTTGCGAGGACTACTCCCTCCTACAAATACAAGTTTAGTTAAAATAATCCATTTTATGATATAACAAAATCCATTGTGACTAATGTATCCAATTAAAAATAGAAAGCAATTTAACATAGTAAGGGGTGTAAAATTTATAGGTCATTCACCATCGAGTTATGTGATGGTCTATGTAAACAATGATTTGGTAAAATAGAATGTTTCATGTTTTTCTTTCTTTTCTTTTTTTGTTTACTTGACAGATAACAATCATATATGATATAGAATATGGAACCAAAAACTCAAGACAAATTTCAAATCATACATCTTCTAAACCTTTAAGTACTGGCACATATGAAAAGGGAAAGGGAAAAGGAGAAAGTATCAGTCATATAGGTTGGCAAGTTTTCACATTACAAACAGCCTTATTTGACTCATTACAAGGAGAAATGATCAACCAACACCATGAAAGCAAACTGACTGCCTGAATTCATAGAATCAGAGACAAGGAAAGGAAAAAAAAAAAGACAAAGAAAACCAACCTAGACAAGGCATAATTTATGACAAGTTGACTGAAAGGATTTACCTGCTCGGTCAACTGCATGGACATCCGAAAAAACCACCATAACAAGGCCAGCAACACAGACAGCTACTCCAGCTATCTTCTTGAATCTATATTTTGTCTTTAAGAAAATCCATGTCAGAAGCATAACAGATGGAATTGTCCAACAATCTAGCAGCATGACACTCGTAAGAGACGTGTACTGATAGGCCTTCACCACTGCATGTAGATGGAAAATTTTGTCAATTTCCATATAACTAAAAACATTTAAGTTCTTAAGAATTACGATCATACATCAATCCTTTAGCAAGAAAATGCCCAGCTGGCCATTCTTTGGTATGGCCAGACAATCATGGCATTCAAGGTCATTGTCCCATCTATCCAGATCCAGCACATTTTTAAGACTTGTTCAAAGCATATGTTTCAAACGAAAATAAGTAGCCATAATTAGATTTTTCAGGGATTTGAGACAGACAGAGTGACTGTTGGAAGAATACTGAGTAGAAAATCACCAGCAAATGCAAGGACATACTCCAAACAGCTCAAAATAAAATTTAGGAGAGATTATGAGCTTCAGAAGTTGCAAGGACACAAGGATGCATAAAAATATCTCATTTCTTTAATGCAAGAGCATACCCAACTTATGACTAAAAGGAAAAAGAGGCACTGCAGCTTAAGTTCCACGATAAGCTATGTTCACAATTTTTTACTCCAAAATCCAGAACTTATCGCAACGGAATTGCATACTCAATAAAGAAAGGAACCATGAAATAAAATATAATCACATATAAGAAGTACATATCACATAGATGAAAACATTAAAATGGTATCGTTGGATTTCTATGCCTATGTGGATATCTCCACTACTGTGAGACACTCACCAAGAAAATTGGCCTCTACATCTACCAACCCAAGAAGGACATAGTAGTACCATTTTGCCTGCAGAAATTCCAGAAGGATGTAAATCAACTAAAATATCGTACATAGAAACCACAATAATATCTAATCAGTTCACTTTATCCCTGTGAAAGTCGCCATTTTGCAATTACTCAACTGCATAAGATCTCTAGGGGCTGAATCTAGTGATGAATACAAACAAGAGAAAAGAAAGTTAAAAGAAAGCAGAAGCAAATAGATGAAGACAACAAAATCACCTTAAGAGGCTGCTTCCGGTTAAGCAAAATACTTCCGTAAACTATGGCCAAGAACACATAGTTCAGAAAAGACTGAGAAGTTGGGGCATTGACTCCTGAAGACGAAAACAGTATAGAAGTGATCAAGTTATGATACACAATCAAATCTGAATTTCACAAAGACCATGTCAAAGAAAGTAAGATACACTGAAGATGGTCAAGAAAAAAGGGGAGAAGGAGAGAGAGAAAAGGAAACATATGTAATGCTGATATCTTTGTCAGCAATCAGCTTTCGACATCCAAAAGTTTAACAAAACAAACAGAAGGAAAAATGTCTTTTATGCTCAGAAAAGGATTTCTTTTTTAAGAGAAACAGGATGAATAATTAGCAAATAGAGACGGAATCTCGAACTTAGAGTAGAAGAAACACACTCTACCAGCTCTGCAATTTATAGCAATCACTAGGTAATACACGAAAGCATCGAACTGGCCAATGTCAAATGTCAAAAGGACAAACTGATGGCTAAACGTACTTAACACTCCATCACATATACCAAAAACAAAATAATAAGATATAAACGGTAATACCAATCGGAGAAACAAATGAAGACACACATATTTATACTCGTGTGCATTACAGAGAGAAAGAGACAGAACCTTTTCTAGACAGTTCAGAAGATGAAAAGCCAGTAGAGGTGATGAGCAGTGAAAGAAATTGTCCCAACCCAAGACCCACCAATGTTTTCTTAGACCAAAACTCCTTGCAGGTTATCATTTTTCCGCTCTCTTTCTCCCTCTTACCAAAAGCAAACTCTTTTCAAGTTCCAAGAATCAATTTCCAAAACTCCAATCCAATAACATTAAAATAGGAAACACCAAAAATTCCAATTTACAAGTCCAAAGGCAGTGAATCCGCAAACCAACAACCACCCGCTTGAGCTGGGGTGACGATGTGAATAATTAGCATTCGCCAAATAAAGTTCTGGGATGCTGATGAGATAAGCGTGACAGCAAGTAATCAAAGATAGTTCCTTTCTTTGAACTAGGAAGAATTAACCAATCTCAATAACATTAAAGCAATAAGCTTTGGAACCTGCCAAGTTCTACACGGGAATTGGCTCCAGCCGTTGAACTTGGAGGCTGGGGAGAGATTTTTGGCAACTTCTGTGGCAACAATAACACATCTCCACTTTCACTTGGCTTTTTCTTGCGTGTCTTAAACTGAGGTTGTCCGACTTTAGGGCCTACATAGAAATTCTAAGTAATTATTAGTCCACGAGTTACTTGTAACAAAGCCTTTTTATATAACAAATCCTTGGTCACTGTCACCGATCCAAAAGCGTCGGCATTTAATCTCCAATTGATATTCACTTGTTTTTTTTATATGAAATTAATAGTCACTTTGGTATAGAGTCCATAGAAATAGAAGAAGACGGATGGCACTTCTTTTTCTCACTTCTCAGAAGGAATTTAGCTTTAAAATTTCAAGAATAGGCTTGATTCGATTATTCACTATGCAAGACATGTTGTATCCCCCACAGAACTATTAGTCCAATATGCAACTGTTATAAGGATGATGTGACTTTTCATTTATTGTGGTGTTAAATCATAGAATGAGGTGACAAGTGTTTTTCATATTCATATCTCCTAATATTATTTCTTAAAAGAAAGAGCATGTATCATTCTTTAAATAATCAGTAGTAATTTTTTATAAATTAACCTAAGATTAACATATTTTAATTCACTCTTACGTTTCTTATTTTTGAATTTTGATATTAAAAATTAGAGAACTTAGTCAAAAGAAGTTCATTTAATAAATTTGGTTAAAGTTTTATTACATTTTCTGTGTCATGAAATACTCACTTAAAACTTAAGATAATTAATGACAAAATTATATCATAATTTGCAATTATTATTAATAATAGACATAATAATTTATAAATTGTGTTTTGAATACAGAAATTGATTAATCAACTATTTAAAAATAGATGACAAATTTGATCCACGTAATATTTTCTAAGTTCAAGTATTTTTACTCTTAGTCCTTTAACATAAAGGTGAGTTACAATTTCCATTAACAATGAAAATTTAACATTTAAACATTGTGTTATGAAGGTAATATTTATTAAGTTCAATTATTTTTACTCTTAGTCATTTAACATAAAAGGTGAGTTACAATTTCCTTTAACACAGAAAATTGAACATTTAAACATTGTATTATTCATAACTATTAATTTAGACCACATTAACCTTGTAATGTAAACTTTTTTAGCTATCAATTTTATTTATATGATAATCAGAAAAGAAGGATAATATTCTAAAACTTCCCTTTTCAATCCTTTTACTTTTCAATTTGCATTAAATGTTCATTACCGTTAAGATGTGTTTTGAAAGGTCAAAAGAGCAATTTAGCCTTCGACGTTTACACTGAAATATTAGTTGGATCCTAACATTTCACTGCATCCAAAATGAACCATAATATTTACAAAATGTTCAAAATAACACTTGCCCGGACGTAACTACTCACAAATTTTGGTCTCTGTCAGTTAAATGCTGATGTGATATTTTTTAAATTTTTTATTAAAGTGGGTCCCAATTCCATTTAAACACTACTTGATAACGTTCCCTTGCTTTAAGAGAGTCGTGCATGTCACTGAACCTAGTTGCAGTTTCAACAAATCTTTGGAAGTTAGGTATAGTAAGTTTATGGAATGGGAAAACCTTGTGATGGAACATAGAGCTTATAGTTTTCTTGCTTAAGGTTGCTCATCATTTCTTTTTAAAGAATGTGTTTTTGATGTAACAAGTTCTTCCAACACTAACAATTATCCGCTAGAAATCGTCCGTAATACTTTTGAGCCCAAAGACATGGCTGCAAGTAGATTTTCATACTGGTCAAGTAAAGGGAAAAGTAATCTTACAGTGCCTGAGACACTCATATATAAGTTGGTTGCTAGCATTTATGTCATCACTGAGATTAGAATACAACCTTTCCAAGGTTAGTCTTCAAAATCTTCTCAGTTCATGTACATCTTAGCATATTAAGTATATATTCTTCTTGACATCCAACTTTCTTTTTATTTTTGTTCTTCTTTTACTAAGGTTGAACATTTTGTTTCTTTAGAATCCGTCTTATTTTCAGTCGAGTTGTCCCATATATTCTGCTAAAGTTGTGCACTTTAAGATGGGACATGTCAAAGTTCCACTACATGATCCTATCGATGAGCCTTTATATTATTTTCTAGATGACAAGTTCTTGTAGACTTACGCTTTCCTAAAGTTTCCAATGGCTCAGGTAAGTTGAATTGCATTGTTTTCAATATTTTTCTCTTTTAATTGTGGGTATAGTTATTAAATTGCAACCCATTTCACTTGGGAAGCAAAAAAAATTAAGGAAATTGGATGAAGCAGTTCCTCAAGTGTGTTCCTTACTATATATTTAACTTCACTTCATTCTTCATACCATACAAAAAAATCAACCATGACTCTTTTGTTCTGGATAATTCCTACTCTACTGTTATTAGAGTAAGACATTTTTGCATGTTCTATTGTTATGCTTGATTGCAAGTTTACAGTTATCTACTATGAGGCAATAGTCATTACTGCTGATACCAGTATATTGCATCACCAACTTAAAATTCATTTCATAAGCCAACATTGTTCTAGATCCTAAATATGAAGTTTGAAATGCTTTCTTTTTTATAGAGGACTACGGTATGGTCACAATGCTTGTCATGTTACTGATAACCAGACAACCAACCTTTTAACCATAGATATGTTTTATTTTTGGATTCCATTTCACAAAAGTATAAAAAATCATTCATAAGATTCAATCTTCTTTTAGTAGCATGTAGTTTAAACTCCTCGTGAGGAGTAAAGGAAAATATTGTTGCTAGTAAGATGGTTATACTTTTAAGACCATGAAGGGCTCTCCTTCACACACACACACACACACACACACACAAGCATACTCTTGGCTATTTTTTTAATAATTTGGTTATCATCAATTTGCCTTTATGTGTTTATGTCTTTTCCAATGTATCTCAAGGGAAGCTTTCATTATCATTGTTAGACCCCGTTTCTAGAACCCAACTTTTATGGAATATTATAAGACTTTAGCGTGTGTATTATCTTGCAGGGATTTTTTAATGAACCCTCATTAGTCAACATCGGTTCATCTTCATTCTCTGATACCATGAGTGTTGGGCTCCAATTACAAACTGTTCTTATACTAAAGTAGTATTCTGTGCTCAATTTCCATCCAGAAATTGAAATTCTTATAGACTAAATTAAAATTTAATTTCTTCAAAAAAATTGTATTCCTATGTCTCTTGTTTATATTGAAACAAGAATTGTCTCATTCAGACCTCTACATATCAAAATATCATCAAAATACCGAAGTATGTTCAATAAAATATCCTATTCATACTCTTCCAATCGATACCCTTGCTTTTTTCCCATCCATATTTTTCAAATCAACACCAAAGGCTATCAATTTCTATATAAAGATAGAGGAATGTGTTAGGAATCCAATGCTTCTAAAATCAAGTCATTTGGAGGTCAGATGACAAAGTTATGACCAAAAGAGTCAAACATGTTCAGAGCTAGAAAACCCTTCAGGTGCGATCGTGAAGAACAAAGGTGCAATTGCAAGGAGAACAGTGCGATCGCGAGGAGGGAAGGTGTGATCGCAAGAGTACTTGGTGCAATCGCAAAGGGCCCGGTGTGATCACGACCAAAGTTGTCCTTTCTATATATCCTATACGACATCACTAACTTCAAACGATCATAACTTTCAACTTCGATGTCTAAAATTTTCATACTATATACTATTGGAAAGCTAGAAGGATAATCTACAACTCTTAAGGGACATCTTTGTCTAATTTGGCCTAGATTAACCCAGATTTTCTCGTAAAGTCTTAACACAAATTTTTTCCTTATGAAAACTTGAAATTTTCAATGTACAACTTGGAATGTTATGAGCATAACCATTCAACTACCAACTTTACTTCGTTAAACTCCCTAATCTCTACTCATTTGACTCATCACTTATAACTAATTCTCATCATTCATAAAAATCCCATCTTTCTTTTTCCGTATATATATATATATATAATTCATCATCTCAAGTTGATAACTTCTTCAAGTATACCTAATTTTAACTCAACATCATCCATATACAATTCATATTTCATTAACATCAAAAGATAAGCATTTTTCAAAGGTTTAATGGGCATTTCAAGCCATAACACATCAATGTCTCAAAATTCCAAAATACATAATATACTTGAACTAATAGTTCTTGAAATGTGACTAAAGCCTTATGATTACAAAATCTAGCTTAAAATACAACATATGTAACTTGGAGTGATGCTTGGACTCTCAATCACTCGATCTCCTACTCATCACCTGGAGATGAGAAGGAGTGAGGATGAGCTTGAAAGCTCGTGAGTAACAAGTTTATAACAGAAAAATAAGAAAAATCTTTGAAATGTTCATTTGTCAATACAGAGTTCTAATTAAATTCATAAAATGTATCGTTCTTATATTCATAATCAAAATTCACAAACTCCAAATCATGTATGCATCAAACTTGTTAACATATCATAAGCACTTAAACACATTAGAATGGTTTGGGTAGATCCATGAATATGATGAACTACACATTTTCACATAATGGTCCTATGTAGTCGTAAACTTGACGTACTTTTGCAATCCAAACACATTAGAATGGTTTGGGTAGATCCATGAATATGATGAACTACAAAAAACAATTTATTTATTTTAATTAACAATAATTTTTAGATATTTCACATATAGATAATAACCACAATTAATATAAAAAGACAATTATCATATAAATATAAAATTAATAAAAATACAAGTATTTAAAATAATACAATTTCATCATATAATAAATAATACTTACATGAAAACATCAAATAAAAAGAATAATAAATATACTTAACTCTCTAACTGTTACAATTTACAACAAGAGTTCGTGATGAGGAAACAACCAAGTAGAAATGAAACCTAAAACAAGAACATTTACAATTACCTTGCATATATAGAATTTAACATATACATTAAACATAAGTAAAATTAAAAGACAAGGAGAAATAAAAACTTGGAACTTCATTCAATCGTCTACAAGGAGATACTCACTATAACTGCACTGACTTCAATTATCATTTGGTACAAAATTCTCATCATTAAGGGGAGTCTCATCATCATCATCATTCAAATTCAACGTACTAAATGACATGTCAATGATTTTCTATCTAAGATTATCTTCCAAATCACTCACATTTACTAAATTCGGTTCTCCAAAAACCCAATTTGCCAAAAGATTGAAATTATCAATGCAAATTGGATCTATTAAATTACTTGTTTTATTAAGAGTCATAGTAAACAAGAAAATTTAATTATTAAAAATTATAAGAAATTATATCTAAATTAATAATGATAATAACATATCTTTCCTGAAGCTTTAAATTATAATAGACAAAGATCAAGTCATTCAATCTCTTGCTCCAATGTATTCATTTTCTTGTAATGGACGAATTCAAATATGCTCAAGGTCCTTTTATAGCCTATTACATTCACACATTGACTTAAATTTAAATAGTAAACCTTTGCAATTCTAAAACATTAGTTCCGAATTGATCCCATCGAGAAACTGTAAGTCGTAACACAACAAAAGTAGCGTTACAAAGAAAATAAAGTGATAATTAATTTTCAATAAGTGATCAAAGGGAAATAGCTAATATTTAGAGAAATTTTTGCTCTTTGTCAAATAGCAATTGGCATCCTAAAATCTGTAGAAGACTGCTTATAAAGCTATCTGTGTGCATATAGGAGATCTTGTATCATCTCAAAGATAACAACGATTGTAATAGTTAATAGTAGTTTCCTATTAACTTCAGTTTTCTTTGTGAAACTTGGTCTAAAATAGACACTAGGATTAAAAAGCATCTCAGCTACAAACAACAAAGAGTAAAGTTTTCTTTTCCATCTGTTGTTGATGATTGCAAGATAAGGTGTGTATGAAGAAGACCTATTTTTTATATTGACCTTAATTGCTTTCTTCGCCCTCTCCATGGCATAAAAAAACCCATTGTTGCCTTTTCATCACTATCAGCTAAACGAAGCACTTTTACCAAAGGCTTATAAACTTGGATAACAAATTGAAATTCTGACCAAAATTTAGTATCTCTAAGTATAATTCTAGAAACCTTCAATCTAACTTTGGACCTAACATATTGAGATGCAGCTCAGTTATCACTTAAAAACATCTATCTCAACTCTTTCTTCATTATAACAAAACATTGAAGTGATAAGAAATTATTTTCAAATCTTGTCACAGCAGGACGACACAAATTCCTACCATTGGTAAAAATCTTTTCTCATTAAATTCAACACTCATGCATAAGCATAAATGAACTTGATCACTTTTTTTACTTTCTGCACAATCTCATCAATAATAGGACAATACCTAGTGTTTCTTATATTTTCAGGCATTAAGTCAATGTAATATGCAACACAAGGAGTCCAAAAAAAGAGTTATACTTATTTTGTAACGTTCTTCCTTCTGCTTTATAAGCATAATCATTGTCAGTAATAAACAGAACAATATTTTCTAGCTCTACTTCATTCAGCACTTTATCGAATATCTAAAATAAAGTATCAGATTCCTAACAAGGCCAGATGCATCAATAGACTTCAAAAACATTGAGCCCTTTACAGAATAAAGCAAAAAATTAATAATAGGCTTATGTCTCCTATTTGTCCAACTATTACACATGATTGAACACCTATAAGTAGCTTAATTTATTCTTCTTTCTTCTAAATAACTTTTAATTTTAGAAACTAAGTAACTTAAAAGTTTACCTCTATAGTAATCAATAGAAGGAGCTTTGTATCTTGGGTTTGTGGTTTGGGTTAGCAGGAATTCCTACAAGGTATTCGAAACATAAATGGTATATAGAGAATCAATCCACCAAGTATTATAAGGAACATTAGCCAAGTTAGATTTGAAACATACTTAAACACTAAGCTTACCTTTCTTTCGAACTAGCCTTTACGCTTTAGACAATCTTTCTAATAATGCCCAAGTTTCTCGCAGAAATGGTATCTATCATCTTTATGTTCCTTCTTTTGAATTTGACTAGAGGATTTATATATTACCTTTAAATGTAACATCCCACCCCCGACGGGAAGGGTAGAATAGTAATTTAGAAAGGGCCGAGAGGGATTAGGACTGTTCGAAAGGTTCATACATATGCTTACATGGGAATAGTGAAAATTGCACATAAAAATGACCCTGTATGCATTCATGACATTTCCTGGTATATGTGCCTAAATGGGATTTTATTTTGAAAAATGTGGTTTATGGGCTTAAAAATTTAATTGGAGTGGATTGTTATGTGTTTTATATTTTTGGACAAATGTAGGAATTTTTCGGGAAAATTTTTCGAACCGAAAAAATCGCCACGCGGTGGACCGATTGGTTTCCGATACCGAAAATTTCTGTCCAATGGCACTAGAAATTTAGGTAAATGATTTTGGGATTATAATTGGAGCCATTTGGAATTTAATGGGTTAAAGATTTCATTTATTAGGGTTTCTTTTATTACATTAAGTGATTTTGTCTTTTTCCTCATCAATATGACAAGTGTCATGGTGACACACCATAAATTCATTAAATGCCTTGGTTTTGTTCCCATTCATTTCGGCAACTCCAAATTAAAAGAATGAAGAAAAGATGAGTTTTACTTGCTTTTGGGTTTCATCATCCGAAAACCTTCTCCTCTTTGCCTCTTCATTGGTTTTCTTAAATTCCTCTAGTTAAACTGCTACTTTCCTCCTACCTTAAAGTGCTTTCTCTTTCGGTGTTTAAGTGTAAATCACCTACCTCCTTTCCCATAGTGATTGTCGTGTGTGATGTTGAGAAGTAGAGAGTGGGTGTGTTGATTGAAGAATGGAAGACTTGAAGCTTGGTTAGGTGAGACTTTAAATTGTATGTTCTTTAACTAGTAGTTAGATGCATTAATTGGGAGTTATTGTGCCTTAATTCTGATTTATTGTGCATTCATGTCATGAAGCTTGTGGTTGGATTGTTTGGGTATGAATGTATGTTTGTGTGAGGATAAACAATGCATATAAGGGTAGTATGTGTTGTATGAAAATTAGGATAGTTTGAAGTGGATTTTTGTGATTAAAGATGAATGGAAATTAAAGGAAGCAAGTTGAGTTTAGGTGCTGCCAATTTGTGGCTGTTTGTCCAAGTGAAAGTATTGATGACATATTGGCTGATTTCTTGTCTAATTGGTATGCTTATTGAAGTAGAATTGGAATTGGAATGAGAGGAATTGGATTGAGTATCAAAGCTGGAAAAGTTACCTTGTACATGTTTCAATGTTTTTGCCATAACTAGTTGTGTGGTT
>JANSVB020000016.1:653622-670045 GCA_025504935.2 Erythroxylum haughtii
ATGTTTTACAACCGAAGCGCTAATCATTAACTTGGGAGGTTGCGACATGGTGTTGGGCGTGCAGTGGCTGGCAACATAAATGCTTTCTTAAATCTTTGCCCCCTTTGTTTTTATATGAAATTATAATGTTTTAATTTAATGAAAAGTATGAAATGTAGGATATTTGAAATCTGCTAGAGAGTAGAGATGCATAAAGTTATTGATGAAATTAAGAGCAAAAACTGAAATGGATATTGTTTTATATTTTCAATTCCTTTTTTTTTCTAGGTTTAGCTGAAACTCGTTTGATATGTTAATTTTTTTCCAATCAATTTCTCTTCTTTATGTTGTGAAGTTGTATATTCATTTGGTTGATCTTTGCATTTGTTTACACTTTATGTTCAGCTATTGCATTTTTTCATTAATTCATTATAATTTCTTTATATGCAGGTTGTAATGGCCATAAAATGTCGTGGAGATCATGCATTGGAAGGTCTTTATACCGGAATAAACACTCGGCATATCACGATGGCAAGCAAGATGGTATATCGCTACCCAATTACCTTTTTTCCCCCTTTCTTTACACTGCACTTTGCCCCTGCTTCTCACCTAACATGGTTGCTTAGGTTGAAGAGTATTCAGGGTTGCATGTGCAGCCACACAAGGCTATTGTGGGAGCTAATGCTTTTGCTCATGAAAGTGGTATACATCAGGTAATATTGATCTGTACTCCAAAGATTTGTGGTTATGGTGCTATCTTTTAGCGAGACCTGTTGCATACATTGTTTTGAATGCTGTGATTACCAACAAGGTTATTTTGTTTTCGAGGAGTACCTTATGTTAAGATCTAAGTGAGTATTTTCTTTGGGATAGGAATGGTTGATTGTGAAACTTATTTTGTTATTGTGGGAAATTGCTTTTCTTTATATTATTGATTGCTATAAGACAAATCCAAGGTTTCCTTATGTTTGAGAATCAAGGAGCTTCTTGACTGAAGATTAGATTGATATCCCAGGGCCAACATTTTTTGAAAGAAGGTAGAATTCAAGTATGGGGGCTGGAAGAAATAGGTGTAACTAATCATTGTGCAATTTGAATCATGTAGAGTGATCTGATCAATAGACTTCATAAGCCTTTAACAGCTGTCTGTTTTTTACTAGTTAAATTTCATGCTTGTCATTTTTAGCTTTTGAAGTTTGTAATATCTCTGGCTCCCTAGTTCTGTATATGCTTCGCAATTATTTCATTCTTTTGTTACACTCATGGTGTTGCCAATGATCTTGGTTTAGTGTGCTTATTTGCTTATGTATTGTTTCATAGGATGGAATGCTTAAACACAAAGGAACTTATGAGATTATAGCTCCTGAAGATATTGGCCTTCAACGACTGAATGATGCGGGCATTGTACTTGGAAAGCTTAGGTATCCTTATTTGTTATTGTTGTTTTGGATAATGCCTGAGGTTACTCATATATTTCCTTGTCATCCACCTTTGTGCTATACTGTGTTATTGAAGTGCTGATCCTCTACACGATTCCATTATTTTTTTTTTCAACTAAAGATTTCTTATTGCAGCTAATGATTTAAGTTTATGCACCAAATATTGTTGAAACTTTAAAGGTCAAATATGATTGACATAATAATAGTAAAACACCTTTGCATTGTCATCATGGAGAATATCTTCTTTTTTCAAATGGCAATTAACACAAGTAGTGAAGGATATGATGAAGAGGCAATTTGAATGATTATTTGTTTTGGAAATTGAATGACTTGTTAATTGCTTGACATTTTTGCATCTGACGTTCTATTGGGCTGCCTATGTAGCAGGTGAAAGTCACCCAATGAAATACTTTTTTAAGGAAGTTTTGGTAGATGGCTTTAAGATAGGCCTTTAGGTTAAGGTTCCATCTCTATCTCTTTGATTGAATACACCTTTATGATCTTGAACCAAAAATTATAAACCAATCTATTTACTGAGCTGCCTTCATTGATATGAAACACATGGCTAGTTGATAACATGCAGTTGTTTACTCACTTATGTAGCTTTGTTGTGATCGGAGTCTTCTTTTTATTTGGTTATTCATTTATGCTTATGGAACCATGTTATATCTAATGGTGATCCCCATCTCTTTTTTCTTCTGTTTCTTGTTAAGTGGGCGTCATGCTTTAAAAGATCGCTTGCAGGAGGTAGAGAAACTTGAACTATAGTATAGTTTTAACTACTATCTTTCTCACTATGGTTAATACCTTATTCCTTGTTCTTTCAGCTTGGTTATGAGCTGGATGATGACCAACTTGGCAATATATTTTGGCGTTTCAAGGCAGTAGCTGAACAGAAAAAGGTACATATGAACGTGTGATAACTTGAGATTTGTCATTCCATTGCTTGGAGTATCATGTTTAGTTACTTGTCATTCTTGGATGCCTCCTGAGGTTACGGAAGCATTGTTATAACATTCATATTTTTCTGTATAGGATGAAAACAGAAAAATGGGATAAGATGTGCATTTTCAGCTTTGAGTCGTATATTTGTCCCCCGAGATTTATATTTTTTCCTTTTACATTTTTTGAATGGAGAGACCAATATTTTGAATTAAATGTCTATATGAAATTTGTAAAATCTATATTGTTTGGGAAGTTCCACTATCTTTAATGTTTGGAAAAAATTTGAGTCTCAGGTACTAAGAGGTTTAGGTGGTCAAAATATTATTTCTGTTTTTCTAGTGTATTCTCTGATTAACATTTCAATTAACATTTATTTACCATTTATATTCTAGAGAGTTACTGATGCCGATCTAATAGCACTATTATCAGATGAAGTTTTCCAGCCTGAAACTGTATGGAAGTTTCAAGACCTGCAGGTAAATTTGTAAATTTATTTATTATAATTATGAGTTGGTTTGATGTATTAACTAAACTGAAATCATCAACACAGGTTACTTGTGGAACGCTTGATCTCCCAACTGCAACCGTTAAGCTCGTTAATGCTGATGGGGAAGAGCATGTTGCATGTTCTGTTGGGACTGGACCGGTAGATTCAGCTTACAAGGCTATAGATCTCATTGTGAAGGTCAGATCTGGTCAACTTTGAGTTCTCTTCTCTGTCAAAAGTGTTTGTGAGAGAGACTTATGTAGGTGCCATAACTGGATAAAGAAAGAAACTTGAACTTAATTGGCTCAAAACTCTAGGATGTTTCATTCAACTGGAAAAGTAATTACTTGCTAGATTCTATTTTCACAAGTACGGATACAATCCGATAGAATCCTCTAACATGCCATCTTGAATTGGTTAAGAATTTTTCTTCAAGTTTTTCACTAGAAACCGTTTGAGTGGCACTGATGATTTAGACTTAAGTGCTAAACTATATAAGAACAGATGAATTTTCTTCTAAGGTCCGTAACTATTCATCTTCTTTATGTTCTTGTTCCCTACTTTAAGACACAGTGGTTCCTATATGAAATGGTGCTTGCCTGTCTATGCAGGAACCAGTGACACTTCTAGAATACTCCTTGAATGCAGTTACAGAAGGAATTGATGCAATAGCTACCACACGTGTTCTAATTCGTGGGGAGAACCAACATGCTCCCACTCATGCTTTAATCGATGAGCCAGTTGAACGGACATTTAGGTATAGCAATTCCCTGGTACTACTTTCTTCTACATTGGCATATCTACTTTGTGCTTCCATGCTGACTTAGCTTGGATGCCCATTTACCACTAGCAGTGGAACAGGCGCAGGAATGGATATTGTCGTTTCCAGTGTGAAGGCCTACATTAGCGCATTAAACAAGATGCTGGCTTTTAAGCAACAGTTGCCGAAGATCATAATTTCTGAAGAAAGAAGCCGAGTGTCTAGTTGAGTAATCTGGTGATCCATCAGGCCCTTGGTGTATCTTAAACTGCAACGCTTGTTCCACCAAAGGAGGAAGTTATTAGTAGAGTGGCATTCCTGTGTATAGAAAGGTGTGGATAAAGTATTGTTTCTAGTTAGATGAACGCACCTTGTGCATTGTTTGGTGGGTTAGACCTGTGAAAAGACTAGATTATGTTGTTTGTCTTTCAATTTGGTTATTTGAATCCATAAGTGTCCTTCGTTGTCTAGTATAGAGACATTTGGTAGAGAAACTTAGCGAAGAAAAGCCTAATAATGGTCGGTGGCGGTGGGTGGGATTGGCATGTAACTAATGATTACTGTATTGTAATTATGATAGGACTTTTTTATCCACAGTCGATGAGCTTAATTCCATCATAAATCACCATAATCTATTACTTGAAGTAGTTATTAGGCATTGTACTAAAAGCATTTTTCTTTGTCAAAATGGAAGCCAGTTTGTGTGCCTTTCTATATACTCATAGTAAAGGGCAGGTGTAGAATTTGTTGGTTAGGGAAGGAAAGTGAGTCCAAGGTCTTGGGTTCGAGTCTTGGCAGCAGTAGTGTGGGATTCATCCAATGTGGTGACTCTTTGTGCGCACCGAGTACTGGGCCGTTTTTTTGAAAAGTTGGCTGAGATCAAATCGTAATTTATCTTCCTCACACAATATCAGGCTGAAGTATGGAGGCGTTTAGGGTGAGCGATCCCCCCTTTTAAATCCAAGAGTAGAGTTTGTTTAGGGTGAGCGATCCCCCCTTTTAAATCCAAGAGTAGAGTTTGTGGTGAATGGTGAGATACTTTTATCTTATCGACAAGTCCTGGAGTGATTTGTTCAAGGAATCTTTGGTGTTTTCCAATGAAGACTTGATTTGGGTCTCGCCTACTATACTGTGACGGCTTCAATCTAAGTGAAGAGACTAATTTTGACTTCTAAGTTCTGCCTGACTGTCCCCATTTTATAATAGAACAGTTGTGACTATTAATTATATCATAGACTTGATTTGTACGATCTTACATAAACTAAAACAATACTGCTAATTGCTAACAAACCAATACCATTTGATTCCTTCCCTTTCCCTTCCAACAAGAGCAATCAATGTTATTACCTGTCCCACTCCTTCTCTATCTTAACATATCAAATCCATCAAATATTTATCAAAACCCTAGAGAGAGAGAGAGAGAAACCTAGATTTTAAGATTATATATACAAAGGTATATCCTTTTGCGTTTTGGCGTTCCTATTTTATATGTTCTAATTGAGGGTGATTGATCCGATGGTTAGTCCTGTAATTTCGGTGGTTTTTTGAGCTGTCACGAAACGAATTTCAGTTAAGGACTTCACCTTTTTCGTTTTACTCTTTGGCTTTGTTACATTTACAATTTCATTCTCTCCTGCTTGTGTGTTTGGGGCTTCTCTGTCGTCTTCTCTCCCTCACCCTTTCCATTTTGTAAATACTTGGCTTCATCTCTTTTCTTTAATATTCTTCATTTTTATATATACTAAATTCTGTTTTTATTTTCTTAATTCTCGATGTTTATTGATTTTTGTTTTTTTTTGGAACATGATTGTCAGAATTGTCGATTTGAGGTGCGGATTGTTGAGTCCTTATCAAATTTCGTCCTTTTGATGTTTCTCTTTTCTCTACGTGTTGATTGGGTCGGTTTGATTGACGGTTCTTTCTCAAATTTCGTTCTCTGAAGTGTGTAACTGATTTTGAGGTGTCAATTGGGTCGGTTTCATTGACGGGTCTTCTTTTATTTCACTTTGTTTTTGCATTTTGGAAGATCGTGGTTAATCTTAATGGATGAATAGACTTTCAATTTTGTCATTTTCTGAGTAAGTATTCTACGTTTGAATTGGTTTTGATTTCTTGAAATCAAGTGGATGTAATGCAACCGAGCTTTACCTTAAGAACATTTTTTGTTTTCAATGCTCTTCTTTTGCCATCGATTCCGTGAATTAAGGCTGTTAAGATATGGATAGGGTCCAAGATGATAGTGGGTTTTTCGAATCCATCCATTTTATTTTGATTTGGAATACAATTCACTAGGTTCTTGTTTGGTGTTGACGGACAAATTGAATATACAGGCATATGCGCCTCGGTCTGGCCACATTATACGCTTGGGGAAAGCAAGGGCTGAAGACGACTTGTATTTGAGAAAGAGAGACAAGATGCGGAGGTGGCTTTGCTGCACTTGTCAAGTAGAGGAGTCGTACCCATCACACGAGAGTGAGCACCTAAGAAGTCCAAGGAACAATGGAGATGGTACGTTGTTAGACATCTTATCTTATGCTTCTGTAAACTTTGCCACTATGCGCCTATAATAACTAAAAGCAATGAAGAAAAAGAAAACAGTGTGCAAGGCTTTTATATTTTCTTGAAGATCGTGACATGATTTCTTTCATTGCCTATGGTTCTTTGGATTAGAGCTTTTTGCAGCTGTACCGAAATCATTTCAACTGCTTTTGAGATGTTCACTATGGCCTAGATTAAGGTTATTTTCTAGTTTACAAAATCAGTTAACAGGCCGAAGATATTAGTAATGACCAATCACACAACTCAACACTCTAATGAATATGACTTGTTACACTGGAACTTTTCTCACTGCAGTGTTGGTTTTGATAGCAGTACTTAGTGAAAAACTCTAGGAAAGAGAGTTGAAGTAATCTCTTCATAGGCTTGCATTTCATTTGATGGAAAAAAAAAATCCGTATTTAGATGCTTTGTTGGAGGAGAATGCTATTGGAGATCTTTTATCAAGTATGTGATGTGCTTGGGGGTTGGATCTTTTCTTTATTGACTTGTATTCTTGTGGAAGGGGGATGATGGTGATGTAATGGTGTACGAAGGGTTTAGGAGGTTGAAGAAAAGACCTTGAGAAGGATGATCTTATATCCGTTACTTTTGATGTGACGTCTTTCTTTGACACTTTTATTACAACCTATTGCAACCCCGTAGATGTTCATTCACCCAAATTTGCTGATAACTTGAGTGATTATGAACACATGCTGCCAGCAGAGCAATCCATATATTGTGTTTCTTCTTGTACCTCTGTTCTAAGTAGAAGCAATATGCTTAAATTCTATGTTGCAAATGCGCTATAAATCATATTTTGGACTTCAAATTTTACTTGGTTGTTTTCAAGATTGGATTCTGTTGCTTGTTATAGTTGGATTTTTTTTTCCAGTATGTGTTGCTAATATTTTGGATTTTAGGGCACCCAAAAAGCTCAAAAGTATCAGCTCCTGTCAGGTCTGATGTGCAGAAAGAAGTACCACCAATTGAAGTGCCTGCATTGTCTTCGGATGAACTTAAAGAGAAGACTGATAATTTTGGTTCCAAAGCCCTGATTGGTGAAGGATCCTATGGAAGAGTCTACTATGCAAACTTAGATAATGGAAAAGCTGTGGCTGTTAAAAAGCTTGATGTTGCAACAGAGCAAGAATCAAACAATGATTTTTTGACCCAGGTGTGTCTGTAGTTGAGATAGGAAAGAAGAATCTGATTATTGCATTTTCCTCTGGTTATTTCCAATTTACTATTGTAATATTGTCTTGCTGAAGGTAGTATTTTAAGACACGTCCTTGTTCTGATTTCAGGTTTCCATGGTATCAAGACTAAAGCATGAAAATGTTGTGGAATTGCTTGGTTATTGTGTTGAAGGAAACCTCAGAGTGCTTGCATATGAATTTGCGACAATGGGATCTCTACATGACATATTGCATGGTATAATTCTCTTTTCGCTTGCATTTCCTCATTGGCAATTATAAGTTTTCTCTTCAGCAATGTTTCTAATTAAATTTTTTATTGTTTGCTTTTTTGTTTCCTTCTGGCTCACTTGCAATGGCAGGCAGAAAAGGAGTTCAGGGGGCTCAGCCAGGTCCAGTTCTTGATTGGATGCAGCGAGTAAGAATTGCTGTTGATGCAGCAAGGGGGTTGGAATACTTGCATGAGAAAGTGCAACCTCCTATTATTCATAGGGATATCAGGTCAAGCAACATGCTCCTCTTCGAAGACTTCAAAGCCAAGATAGCAGATTTCAACCTCTCAAATCAGGCTCCTGACATGGCTGCTCGTCTTCATTCTACTAGAGTCTTGGGAACTTTCGGTTATCATGCTCCCGAGTAAGCTTATCTAACTCTTCACTTCTCCACATACTTGCTCGAATTGTAATAGAGACTCTCCAACCTTGTTTATCTATTCTTGTTTTGTATTACCACTAAGATATCCGTTGATTACAAATTCTGTATGCTTATAATGGATTGATCTTGAAGATGGGGAATAGATGCAGTCGTTGTGTGTATTGCCTTGCACACAGGAGTTCAATATTTTAATGGCAAATTTGACGCAATTTCGGTGAAATCTCACAAGGACAACTTTTCTTATCAAAATTGAATACTTGGCTACCATGGTCAAGTTGAAGTTCCTGCAATCTGGATTGAAACTATTTTGGGTCAAGAATTGTCTTATCACCGCATGTCTTGATTTTCAACCTACAAGGCTAAGGAATGTTACTTCTCTTCTAGGACATGATTTTTGAAGAACTTTTGTGCTAAAACACTCCGTACATGCAAACGTTTGGAAATGTTGTTCTTTTCTGTACTATTCTGCTACTATTGTAGTAATCTCACTGATGTTTCACTTGTGCTAAACTGCAGGTATGCAATGACTGGACAATTGACACAGAAGAGTGATGTATATAGTTTTGGTGTAGTTCTTCTGGAGCTTCTAACTGGTAGGAAACCTGTTGATCACACCATGCCTCGTGGACAGCAGAGTCTTGTTACTTGGGTAAGTCATGTGCCTTGTTCCGTTTTATAGGCTCTCTGCTTAGTTTAACATTCATTCGACTTCTTGTCCCTTTCTCCGTTCTGTTTTTCTTTTTCACTTTTTATTTTGAAGATGTAACTTTAATAGGAAATGCTGTGTTTTAGGCTACTCCAAGGCTGAGCGAAGACAAAGTTAAACAATGTGTTGATCCAAAACTGAAGGGAGAGTATCCTCCTAAAGGGGTTGCCAAGGTAGCATCTTTTGATGCATATCATCCAAGTCCAAAGAGTGAAGTTGCATGTTTTGTTGAATCAATTACAAGCACCTCATTGTCTGGTTCTTTATATTGTGCAGTTGGCAGCTGTTGCAGCATTGTGTGTGCAGTATGAAGCTGAGTTTCGCCCAAATATGAGCATTGTTGTTAAGGCGCTCCAGCCACTTCTCAAGCCTCCTGCTACTGCTCCTGCTCCAAGCAACTAAAACTGAACATCTGCAATTTATTGCGTTGAAATTTCTGCAGCTCCTGCACAGTTGAGTTTCATTTGGTTGCGGATTCGTTTAGCTCTATAATTTTTTCGAATTTTCATATCTGAGATCCGATGGCTAGGCTTGGATTAGACTGTATACCTCTGTTGCTTTTTGGCACGACATCAGGCTTGTGAAGCCATAAATTTCACAAAGGGCTTGGTTTGTAATGTTTCTCTCTATTGTTTGCTTTTCCAGTGGATCCCTCTGTTCTCGAGGCATATTGTCTCTATAAGCTAATTCAAGTTGGTTCAGTAAAGCTATGCACTACACACTCGTTAGCATTACCATTAGGCCAACGACGTTATAAAAATATATTTGTAAAACAATCAAATTGTTTTATAAAATTTATATCAGTTTGCTAGTTAATAACTTTTAAAAGTTAACATATACCCAATGCGCATGCCTTTCTGCTTTGTAATCTTACGGTTTTTTAGTTGTTTTGGTAATTTGAACCTGTGATTTTCTGATTAATCTTAAAAAAATAATTTTTATTAGTTCTTTTTACTATTATTTAATTAATATGTATATATAAATATATCAGAAATAATTAAATTGGAGGTTAAAAATGACTGAAAATATTATTAGACCGTTGAAAAGATTATAAACGGTTAACCGCCCACCCCACTCTCTGAAAAGCGTCAATCTTGAAATTTGCGGAAATTCTCTGCATCATCAAGTTAACGAGTTTGAGTGAAGAAAATCTTACTCAGTTGCTCTTTGACAATTTGAGAACTGCGCTGTAGCAAAAGGGGATTTGGGTTCTCAATTTCTTTTGTTCTGTGCATATAGAAGATTTCGCTTCTGGGTCTTTTGTAGGAGACGGGGGCAACCGAGATTTTGTGAAAAAGGTTGAGAATTTCGGTGCGCGAGTGAGAGAAACAGATAATGCTTTGTTTGAAGAGGATATTAATGGCATGAAAGTTGGAAAAGACAAAGACTGCGTGAAAGGTGAAGTGGTTTTCTCTGAAATCCAAGAAACTGATGACAAAGAGGTCTCTGGGTACAAAGTCACTGAATTTGGATTTGGCGCGGATAGTGATTCAAAGAATAACGAATTTATGAACTCAAAAGAATATGAAAAAGAAACCTTCTTGGAAACCAGAAAGAAGCAAGTTTTGGCGGGATCCATCTCCAGCGACAAAAGTCACGGGGGCATTGTTGATGGTTTTTACAGTCGTAAAGTAATTTTCGGGAGTCTGAAAGGAATGAAAAAATCCCTGCAGATTGAAGTTGTTGATGATACAGCATTGATCAAACCAACTGTAGTCCCGAAATTTGTGAATGGTGGTGTGGAAGGTGGAGAGAGGAATGGAAAGAAGGAGAAACAAGAATTAGATGGCAAGGGAAAGAGACGACGGAGAAAGGGGAAGCATGTGAAAGATGTTTTGGGGACAAGTGAAATTGGCGAGGCTCCAAATGAAGGTGCAGTGAAAGCGAATGGAACAAAAAGAAAGTACAATAGGAAGGGGATGGAGGACCTGCGGTTTGTTAACATTGTAGAACAGAGAAGATTGTGGGCAGAGATACATAGGGGGCTTGGACATACTGTTGTAAACGAATATGAAGACTTGGCCGCCTCAAAGTATGAGAATTACCGTTTGATCTTTGAACCTCAACAAAAAAAGGAAGATGCCCCTCACTTTCTCTTTGTATCTCTCTTCTTCCAGTGCGTCAAGAATCGTCTCTCTTACATTATAGTACTGCTTTCTGGCATTGTATTTGCCTTTCTGCATTTGGCCTTTCAATTTAATTCATTCTGCTGTGGGCAGGCGTTGCAGCAAGGGGAAGACGGAATCATTTCAACATATATGTGCATTGAAGCATTGCAAAACCCTTCTGCGAAAAATATTCCATAAATCTCACTAACAGTTTACTTGGGCAACTGATTGTTTTCCGTTGCGTATACGACTTGTATACAATCCTTGAATATACGATGCGACTGACCCAAACATTGAACACAATTGTATCAATACCATAAGATTTTCATTTTCATTCTTTTGTACAAAGGTGTTACTGTTCTTGAATGAAAAGCAAAATCTGGTACATTCTTACTCTTGTTTGCATGTTTCAACCTCTCCCTTTTTATGTTTCGTCTGTGTGCTTGTGAGTGCTCCAAGCACACAGACGAAGATGGCGTGTTCGGAGAGAGATATGTCATCCTTTGTCTGAATGTGAACTCCTCTCTTTTCTATAGGCAAGATTATATGACCTAAGATGTACACATGGACTAATTCCCTACATACTTTGAGAATGATAAATAGTTGCTCTAAGTGTAACTTTCGATGTTGCACTCCAGTGACAAAGGGCTCAAGTAACGATTTTACTAGTTCTTCTCTAAAACTCAAATATATAGCTTTTTCTGAGGGGACGCACAGATCTGGGAGGAATAGAGGTCCTGAGGAGTGGCTATTGGTCATTGAATCGTTGTTTGAGGAGCATCGATTATTGTTACAAAGTCCAGAAATATGATAGGCCAATAAGGCTGACCCATTTTGAATTTCTATTGTCTAAGTTCAATATTTGATTGGTTGTTTTTATACTAATATTCAAATTAATCGCAAGTATACAACGTAGTTGTAGCTAATGCAAGTAAATATGGGTTGATTAAGTAAATACTAGTAATTACTCTTCTCTTATTATTTAGCATATGAATTAGATTTTATAATTTTTAATTAAAATAAAACTTAAATAAATAAAAATCAACTAAAAACAATAATGAACGAAAAATAAATAAAATTTAAATAAATAAATAAAATAAAATAGGAAACAATAATGAACGAAGAATAGGGGAAACTTAACATCAAATATTAGTGTCTTGGTGATAAATCCCCTAAAAATCATTAATTAATTAACCTTTTATTATGTAATTATTTTGTTGACTATTGGAACATGCAAATTAATTTTGAATTCTAATTTTGTTTTTGAATTTGGAAAGAATATTTTATATTCCAAGTTTCTTTAAAAATTTTGATTTCAGTTTCAAAACTTGTATCTTTGGGATATTTTTTTAACTTTTCAAATACATCATTTGGTTGATATCATGGATCTAATCTTGTTGGGAATGGTACAATGATTGACGGTCTTTTTTGAATTAATTTGCAAGAAAATATTTTTCATAATACAATACATGTCCATAATAATGATGCTATTAAAAGATGTGTTATGAATGAACAATCATCTATGTTGTAGCATCGAAGATTGGAAAATATTTTCCTTGAAAGAATTAAAAAAATTAGTGAGAGATGAAGTACTTAATACCCTGGATTTTACTGACTTTGATGTTTGTGTGAACTGCATAAAGGAAAAGCATACTAATATGACAAAGAAAGGTACCAGGAGGAGTTCAGACATATTAGAGATCATACATAGAAACATTTGTAGTCCAGAAATGGACTCATATGATAAAAAATACTCCATCTCATTTATAGATGATTACTCGCGATATATGTATATCTACTTGCTTCATAACAAGAATGAAGCATTAGATGCCTTTAAGGTATTTAAAATAGAAGTAGAGAGACAATGCGGTAAGCAAATAAAGATCGTGAGATCAGATAGAGGTGGAGAATTTTATAGTAGATACATTGAGGATGGACAAACACTTGGTTCATTTGTAAAGTTTCTTCAAGAGCATAGGATAATAACTCAATACACCATGTCTGGGTCTCCAGACCAAATCAGTGTAGCAGAAAAAAGAAACCAAATATTGTGAAACATGATGCGGAGTATGCTTAGCAACTCTAAGCTTCCTAAATCCTTATGGACTGAAGTTCTCAAAGAGAAAGTGTATATATTTAATCGAGTTTCAACCAAGGTTGTTTCTAAAACACCATTTGAGTTATGAAAAGGTTGGAAATTGAGTTTGCGACATATACGTATTTGGGGATGTCCGTCTGAAGTAAGAGTTTATAATCTACAAGAAAAGAAACTGAATCTAAGTACTATAAGTGGGTATTTCATTAGATATGCTGAAAGGTCCAAAGGATATAGATTTTATTGTCCATCTTATAGTACTAAGTTTGTGAAATCAAGAAATGCAAAGTTTCTTGAGAATGACTTAAACAATAGGAGTGATCAATCTCAGGACTTAATTCTTGAGAAAGATCATTATGAAATACAAACTCATACTTCAAATAATAGATTGATTGTCATTCATAGAAACCCTTAAAGTCAAACGGTTGTTGAACAACCAATCATTGAAGTTCCACTGTTGATGACAATCTAGTAGATCCGATTGTTCAACAATCACCAGAGGTTGTTGAAAAACCAGTTGTACAAGCTCCTCCTCAGGAGGGTGCTAATACAACATTAAGAAGATTCTCTAGAGATAAGAAATCAACATTACCTACTAATTATATTGTGTATCTACAAGATAACATATTACATACAAAAATTATTATCTTATCCCTAATTTTGATAGAAAAGAAAAATTATCTACAAATAGCAACAATTGTCGATAGTCTTCTCGATGAAGTAGAACTATGCTTGTCGCCAATATGGGTTTATGTAAAATTTGCAAACTTTGTGACTAATATAATAGTAAAAGTCAGAGAAAAAAAAACTTATGTAAAAGACATTCATGTCAACAAACCTGTCATCAACTTCATTGTCATTTGAAGATAGTGTTGTGGGTGTTTCTGAAGTGTAATTCTTTGGTAGCGGTATCCCACAAAGGAAAGGATTCCTTTTGTAACTGCTCTCATCAAATGTGACAAATTGAGCAACTCTATTGGGTGTCTTACCAGAAAGTTTATTGTAAGACATATTGAAAACTTCTAAGAAGTTTAGCTCTGTAAGTTGATGAGGAATTTTTCCACTCCAGTTATTGCAAGAAAGATCCAAAGTCTCAATTTTGGACATGTTTGACAATGAGAAAGGAATAGGTCCGAATAAATTATTATGTGATAGGTTCAAAAGCTTGATACCTTGAATATTTTCAAATTCGTAGGGAATTCGACCTTTCAATTGTTACTTAAGAGATCCAATCCAATGAAATCCATGTTAAGGATTTGTTTCATTTTGTAACAAAAAATGTTTCCCTTCACTACAAATTCAAACTCTCCATATAATATAAGCTAAAACTAGAAGTTTCTTTCTTCTTTCTTTTACTTATGTGAATAATTGGTAGAGGGTATGGAGAGCTTATTATGTGAAAGATCAACTACCTTTAACTCATTCGTCATCTTCCACAAATTGATTGGGATCTCTCCTATAAAATTATTATGACTCGAAAAAAGATACCTTAGCTTATAAAACTTTTGGAATAATACCAATTAAACAATTATGACTGAGATCCAAAACTAGTAAATTATTGGAATAAAAAATTTGGATAAAAGGTCCTTCCAATCTATTTTTCAACAAATAAATATGTTGCAAGTGTGAAGTTCCCAATATTGCAATTATGCTTCCAAAAGGCATGTTTTTGGAAAGATCCAGCACTTTAAGAGAATTCGTGATTGCAATCCACTTCAGAAGTTTGTCAAATATTTTGTTATGACACATGATAAATACCTCCAAGAAAGAGTAATTAGACAAGCTTTCTGGAATGCTTCCAATAATCTCATTTCCAAATAGATCTAACCACCATAACCTTGGAAAATATGCACACATCTAAGTTGGAATGCAGCCATAAAGATGATTTATGGAGATGTTTAAATGCCTTAAAGTTGCAATAGGATTTAGTACTACAAAACCCAAAGTTCGTGTTGCAAAACCCAAAGATCCCGAAAGAGAACAACTGGAGAGAGAAAGGCTTTCCAATTTTGTATTGTCTTCTAGTAACTAGCTTGGAAAGCCCAATCCTAAAATTGTTTTCCAAGTTTTGCCAAAGAATGCTTATATTGCTTTGTCAAGTTTATTTTCATGAGTTGCTTGAATTCTAATAAATACATTTATTTACATAAATGTAAAAAATGAGTGAATAAATTATGTGAAGTGTATAATTATGCTTTGAGTATAATAAACTTGTTAATGTTGTTGCTGCCAACATTTAATTCCTCCAGATTGAATAAGACTTGTGAGCAACCAAAAGAGCAAAGTTGCTTAGATATTATTAATATAATTAAAACCAAATATTATTTCTTTAAATGATTAAAAAGAAAATACCAACCAACCTTCCATATTGATTGAAAGAAATAACTAAAATTTTAAGAGTGAAAGAAATATTATTTCCACTAAGTATTGATCATTTCCTTTTTGTACATAATGATTGGAGACTTCAATCAAAAGGTAAGTATATAATTTAAAAGAGACTCAAAGCCACAAACACAAGAATGAAAGATAAATAGAAACTACTCACTTTGTTTCAAATAGGTGTCAAGAATTTTCCTTCCAACTTTCTAAGAAAAACTATTCCATCACTCTTCTGTAAATTTGGTAGCAAATGTCAAATACATAAAGAGTAAAGGGTACCCATCTCATATGGTGTAAGTAGTAGTTGATATATCCATTTGTCTTTTGGTGCCCAATTCCACTCGTTGTTGTCATTTTGTTTATTCCTCCTATATATAATTAATTCATATTAACATCTCTTTCCTCTTTAACCAATTACCGCTCATCTGCACCATATTAGTGATAAAGACTCTTAAAAATAATAATTTAAATATTTTTTTTAAAAAGCATTTACAACTTATTAAACATAATACAATGAGAATTACATATAATAGCATTATGCCAAAAAGCATTTGGTAGTTAATGCACTACTTTCTATGAATCATTTAACTGATGAAGATAAAGAAAACAAATTATGAGATAAGTCAAGCATGGAAAATATTTTGTGTGTATGCAGGGCTTTTTTTTTACAAGGGGAAACTACAAAACTAAATCAACGCTCTAGGACACACTGCACCTTGCGCATCTGGGCGGAGAAGCTCTTGGACTCCCAAAGGGGGCTCCTGTAGGATATGAAGGCCCGGACTTAACATGCAAGCGAGACAAACGAGATTGTTTGCGCACTAATTCCCTTCCCGGAAAACATGTTGAAGTTGAACCGTCTACTCCCGGTGCCAAACCTGTTGGATTATGATAATCTGTTGTTTTTGTTATATTCTGTCTACTTTATCTTTATTTTTTACATTAGTTTGTATGGAGTCTCTCTTGTTTTTGGAGAATTTGCACTGCTGTTGGTTGTTGTTGAATTTTTTGCAGGATTACCAATTCACACGGTTAACCTGTGTGAATTCACACGGTCTGTGCATTTTGAGGCTATCAGTGGGCGAGTCATCCGAAAGTTACACGGTCTAACCGTGTGAATTCACACGGCCCGTGTAAATT
>JANSVB020000016.1:696245-713324 GCA_025504935.2 Erythroxylum haughtii
AAATTAATTTCTTATTGTTATTGTTGTTATTATTATTTGTTAACCTTTTTACTAATACAAATCATTCGTTTTAAAATAATCAATGAATTACATATTTTCAATCATATTATACTGCAGGGGTATTTTAGTCATTGACACTATTTTTATGTTCTGTCAACTACAATTAAACACATTTTTGTCCTTGAAACGAAAACAGTTTTATCTATTTTGTCCATCCCAAATCCCAACCAAACACCCCATTGTCTCCAATTTTTGTTCTGTTCTGTTTCCAAATTTTTATCTCGTTTTGTTTTTGTATATTGGAGACGCTAACCAAACGCAACTTAAGCCTTCACATCTTTTTAGCCCATCATACCTATAGAATCTTATATTAATAGTTTCTATCCCTTAAGATAAATTTTAAGATCATGAAGTGGGTTTAATAAAAATATAACTAAACTCAATTAGTAAAAAAGTATAATTTTTTAATTATTATTCCTCCAAAACAGATGTTATATCCACTATAAACTCCTAAAATTCTTGATTTAAAAAGAGTTGTGAAGCTAAAAAGCATACATGATTTTGATTAGTTGATTGAGGTTTAACCAACTTATCAAACTTTTTAGCAGTGAGTAACTTTGAATTGTTAAATGGATGTCTTTTAATAGCACTTATTGTCTCTTCTAATTAAATAATATAGTTGTTTCTCAAAAGTGTCTTGCATCTCATTTAATGTTAAAAGTAGTTGCAATTCTAACACCATATCACAACCCTCCAATTGCAGCAATAATGGATTAGTTCAATAGACAGTACCATGCAAACTCCATTCAAAATCCACACAAAATTCAAGGGTTTATCTTTATGAATTATTCTCAATCTTATCTACATTTAATCACTTAATGGTATTCCAAACATTTGCTAGAAGGGAGATGACTAATTGTTATTCTCCCACAAGTTTCGATGCACCACCACTGGCATCCGCCATTGGTTCTTCTTGCTTGTGTATTTATGTTTAGGGACATATTATCATGGCAACACAAATAGTTATCCTTAGCTCTCTTCTCTTTAAACTCTTCACTATTTATTTGCCTTTGTTGTTTTCTAACATGTTTAAGTTCTTAGAAGGAGTTACTCTAGCTGAAGGTAACAATCCTATGTTAGTGATAGTTTTTGGTGTTGGATTAGTTTTAGGGTAATTGAACTGCATGGTATAAAGATTTGGTAGAGGAAATTCTGTTGAATGAATAGCAAATATAGGCAACAATTTAGGTTTGATGTAAAGAATTAGGGTTTAGAAGTCTCTTGGGCAATTCCAATTATGGTCTTAATCCCTTCAAAAAAGAACCCAAATGAATATGATTTTATAATTTCCAATTTATTAAAAAAATCTATTAAACAAGACATAATAATCTCATAGGCAATTCCAGCATGTTACAAATAATTAAAATCTCCAACCGGATCATCAAGGGTCTCCTTTCTGAATCTCTTATTCAATCCATGAGGGCCTCCTCCATGGTTAGTCGATTACACCTGAACAAATGACGACATTCTGAGGCTATTCCCTCCACATTTACCACAACTATTCTAACTTTCATCTTATGACTTTTATCAATCATTAAAAGCTAGGGATGCTAGGCATATATACCGAAAGGCTAATCGAGCTACTGATTGACTAGCAAATTATGTCAGGTCTTTAGATCTTAGTATTTATTAATATCGATACCTGCCTGTAGGTTGTTTTGATATTTTAATAGAGGATATAGCTAGGGTTTCCTTTCTCCGATTAATAGCGTAATATGTGTATATGTATCCTTATGATATATATATATATATAAAAAGCTATGTCGCTTTATATTCCCAATTACGAAATTTTAGCAATCGAAAGATGGAAATGTCAAATTAATAGAACGTATAGAAGCCAAAATTCGTATTTGTTTTCACCTGAAGTGTAATAAGATACTGATGCTGCAATTGTGGCTTGCGTATAAACATATAGATTACTGAAACATGTTTCGAAGCTCATTCATCTCCTGACCTTGTTTCTACGACACTTCCTTTCGCATTTCTTTAATCTTATTATGAAGTGATTCATCCACCCTTCTGAACTCTTAACAACGTGTTTCATCCACCATTCTTAACTTCCAAGTTATGATCGATGATGATAGCAACAGTGAGCTACAAAATTAAAAATTTGAACCCTAAACAGCAGAAAATGCGGTAAGGGAGAGTTGCTATTTTCATTCACTGACAAGTTAAAACATAATTACAAATTTAACGATATCTAAGAGCCTCGGGTTTCATATAAAAGCATGTGTCTGAAAATCTCCTAATTACACTCTCTCTTGACACTTTAAACCTCAATTAAACAAGGTAGACAAAAACTAACCAAAAGATGCCATCTAACAACATTCGTCGTGAGCATCCAATGACTAAAACTCATGTCAAGGCCTCTTATTCAAGTTTCCATTGAAATCTTCTGTCCGGATTGCAACAAATGATTCTAAAATCTTCACTTCTGCCAAGACTCATGGCATGACCAAGATAAAAAGCTGGCGGTCAACATTCGTTGCACTGCAACGAATCTCATCTGATTCCAGCTAAGCAATAACCGGACAAGGAGAATCTCAAAAAACTTGCTTTCATTTCATTTTCATTGGAACATCAAAATTGTTAACAAATGAAAATCTTCTGTAATGCCAAGCAAACTGAAACAAAAGAAAAAAAAAATCTAGATTTTGATTAGCCGATATTTTACAATGACTTACAGACAGACCTATCTCTAGCTTAGTTGCACTTCTGTTCCAGCTACATAGCAACCCCTCTTTAACATGCCCAAAACTACTGAGGCCTATCATCTTTCACAACAATCACAAGTGGACCTATCTGAAGCTTCATGGCAATTCCTAGTGATTTTGCGTTCACACAGGCACTCTTCTGCCCCGGTAACGATCAAGAAACTGCACATCAAGGATAAATAGAAGCTTGTTAAACTGAAAAGAAAAATGCAGCCATTAAACATTTGGAGCAGAGATACAAATTAACTAATATCTTGTTTCTATAACAGCAAACGGAATCTAAAACTTATCAAGATCGCTCAAAATCAATTCTCCCTCTCTCTTAAAGATACTCTATCAATATCCTCATGTCATAAATCTAAACATTATTCAGAATTTTTGTGAGCAACTGCAGGTATGTGGACATATGAGCTAACCACATGTGAACCAGACAAAAATGGAAGACCAAATGGAATTTAAGATAAGTGAAAGAGAAGCACTATATCCAATATCTTCCTAACCATAGTTAAAAACTAAAAAAACCACAGCTATCACCACACTTCCATTTGCTATTCGTATCTGGCATATACAAGCCCCATCATAACTTGTAGACCATACTTTTAGGCTTTTGATGCCATAGTTTTACCGGATTCACTCTCCCCATAAAACTGTCCCAAATTTCCCAAGTTTCCCAGTTCATAGGTTAGATAAGAACATAAAAAGGAATCACATGAAGAGTTTAAAAAGGCAGAATAGGGGAAAAAGGAAAAATATCTAGAAACCATAAACTAGTAATACAAAAAGAATAGTTTAAATAAAGCATCAGATTTTGATGGATATACCGATCGAACAAATGGTTGTTGGAATATCCAACCCAGAATTGGAATTCTTTGCAGAAAGACAGCCAGTGTTGGCCAGAAACCACTGCATTAAATTTTCATCAGCATGCTAATCATGAGAAATAAAATTATTTCCAAGAAACAATTAGATAACTTTTTCAAGGACCTGAAGAGCACAATGAAACCATATGCCTCCAATATCATGCCAATAATCGGCCATCCTATCACAACAAAGAAGAAACCGGCACCAAAGGAAATAGTTCCCTGCATGACACAACAGCAGAAGTGATGAATGCAGTTGATCAATTGAATAACTACAAGTGTTTATGCTGAGGTGAGTTAAAGAGATAATTTCCACCTTGAAATTTTGACGTTTCATGAAGAACTGCATGGTAGACTTCGGGCCAATTGTTAGGCTCACTCCAGAGATAAAGAGGATCTGGTAAAAGTATCATTTAGTGTTGCAAGAGTAGCACAGAACAAATCAACATCTAAGGACTATTGTGACAAGGCACTTACATTTCCCATTGCAAGCAGTCCTTTATCAAAGAAAAAGATAATACCCAGAAATGAGAAGAATATGCCAAATCCTGTCAACCCTAACCCGATCTCTGTTTTATTTTTCAATCAAAAGTATTAAAAATGGATGAGCTCCAGTCAAAGTTAATTCTACTAGATCATTAAGCATAAATAAAGAATAAAGAAGAATCTTGGTTTTTGCTGTAAATCATAACTGCAACATAAGTTGTAGGATCTTAAAAAATGCTGACCTGTAAAACATTATATTCAACATACAACCAATCAACCAACTAATACTAATCAAAGTTTGCAAAACAAAATGTACAAGTAAGCAGGGAAGATTTCAGAGGCACTATGGAAAAATAGTTGCATCATGACAAAAAGGAACCAATTATACCGCAGATATTGCACAATCAAATGTAAGCTACCCAAAGTTCCGTAGTGCATCAAACTACTGGAAAAACATATGCATGGTTGTCTAGTTCTGGTTCTCAATACTGAACGAAACTAACATACTCTCACAGCTAGAGAAGCCAAATCATAAAAAACAAAAGAAAGTAAAGCTCAATTTAAAACAACCAAATTTCTAAACCCAGCAATCTTCCAAGAGATCCCAAGACTAACTCATGGTCATACCTTTAACATCAACCAAAAAGTACCGTAAAAAAATTCAGAATTCAATGGGAAACCCCTTAATATTACTACTGCCTATGCATAAGAACGAAGAAACTGATTCAACCTCCTGAGAATCTTTCAATTCATTGCCTAGCCTCCGTTTTCTCTTGTGTTAGTTTTTCTTTTTTCTTTTTTACCCCCTTCTTTTCATGGTCTCGCTTCCTAGGTGATTGATGCATATAAATCCATAAACCCAATTCTCTCGAGTTCTACATCACAATATTCTACCTTCCTAGTGCAACATATTTCTCCCTCAAGATCCCAAATGGAACACGATTCACTTAAAATGTACGCTGAAAACAAACAAACAAAAAAACCTAGATATGTACGAAAAAATTGGAGAAATGCAAAATAATGTAGACAGGATGGGAAAATGAAAATGAAAATAAACTGACTTTTCCGATCGTTCATCTCGAAGTTAACCATTTCCGATGCGATTAGGGTTAAGGTACTTGCTCTTTCTATATAACTGCATCACCGCACAAGCAATAAAAATCACGATTACAATAGATCCAATGGAAATACAAAAACAAAGAAAAAAGAAGGATAAATCATAGGTTACCTAAGCAAATCTGGAGAAAGGAGAAGCTAACTCGAACGATGGATCTAAAAGAGAATGATTTGGAATCGGTAGTATTGAGTACAAAGCTTGAGGTTTTCTTACAGTTTAACCAGAGAGAGGGAGAGAAAAAGGCGTCAGTTAATCTAAAAATCAAATAGCTTTTGCTAACAGTAATAACGATAGAAGGTCGTGTTATAATATTACATAGAGAGAGAGAAGGACCGAGCGATAGATTGTTGCGTAACGAACATTAGAGGAAACAAGCGCGTGATAAGTGATGACGCTGGCCGCCCAATCGGAACTCCTAACTTCTGCTGGAACGTATCGTTTATTGGGGGGAATTTTGGTTTTTCACTCTTGATATTGTCAAATCCAAAATTGTGGGATTCATTTTAAACCCTGTTTTTTTCTTTTTTACCTACCAGCTATAAGGTCTTCTTAATTATAAGAAAATATCTTTAAATCATCCATATTCAGACTAATCCCTGTTCGAACTAGGTAAGTCCTTTATGAGAGATAAAACTCTGACTTCAAGTTTTAAATAAATACATACATAAAGAAAGTTCGAACCCAAAATCTCACTTAAATAAAAAAAGTCCCTTACCAACTCACAATTGCCTTAAAATTTAGGCTCTGTTTTATCATGCATACATATATTCTGATATAGTTCAGATCACCTGTTATCTTTACCTTATTTTATAAGTCTCCATTCATCTAGATTGGAACGAATAAAGTAATAATAACAGGTGATCTGTTCTCTCCAAACATGCGTATATGATAACACATTTTCGGTTTTTTAAATTTTCAATTATTAAAGTCAGTTCATATTATCTTCCAATATCAATATCCATGCATAAGCATGTAAAACATAGCATGGCATGGGTCCATATATAATGAGGCCTGAAACAAAGAGAGAACCAACATGTGAACTTTTGATTATGCCGTTAGAAAATGTTCTGAAAAGTTTCACTCGGATACATTTAGACATGCTACTTTTGTTCTCTGAAGGGATGTTCTCGTTTATCGGACTGTATTCTCATATCAACGTCTAGTTACAAAAACAGAGAACATTGTATATGAAAACGAAAACGAAAATCAGGAGGGGCAAAATCATACATCTGGACCAACCATACAAAGAATACATGTAACCCCCACAAATTGGCAAGCAGGTAATGCGCTAGATTCTGAAAATGTAGGAGAGTCCAGCATTCTGTGCAATACATAACTACTGTGTGAACCAACGAAGCAGGATATGTATTTCAATTGTGTACCAAAATTCAGTTTTTATTCTTGTGATTCTGGTAACTGACTTTTCACCTGTAAATGGTTTTCGTAAGCCCAGCCAAAGAATTCCTTCCAAGAAAATTCCTGTCCAGTAGCCACACAGTTTCAAGTCCAAGCAGACGTCAGTAACAAGATTTTCATATTTGCAATCAAAATTTTGAAGAAAAAAAAAATTCTCTGATTCTTTCCAACCTTCATTGTGTATCATATTCTACAAAACTCTACTTGGGAAGTAAAGGCTCTCTATCATCATGTCCTACACGATGACTAGCCTGTAGTCATAGCAAAATGAAGTTAACACAAACAATACTTCCAAAACAAAAGGAGAAAGCAAGACGAGTTCTTACCCCTTCATCAGCTCCGGCAGCCATGTTTATGAATGAATCTTTTGATCTGAACAAGACATTACGTACACATTAATACTGGTATGGAAGAGATGATTTTGAAGTGTACATATGGAAGAATAAAAGACCATTTGTAGAATAAGGCCTGGAAATTTCGATATGCACTAGTCTGAATTAATCATACCTGTGGCCTTCCTGAACATCGCTTAGTTCTACCATACCATTCTGCTGCTCTTCTTTGACTTTGGAGAGTGGCGAGAAAAACTGAAAGGACAAACGAAGCAAAAGAACCATCATGTTTCACTTTTTTTTCCCCCTTACTCCATCCACAAAAAGCTATTCAAAATAACTTCATAATCACCTGGTGCATTGAGATGAACACAATCGAAATTCCTAACATAAAGTTTATGGTCAAAGTATGACCAAACATCGCAGCAGATGCAATGCCTGTGAAAATTGTAGCTATTGTAGAAGAGTATTTCTTCAAAATTGTGTCTGCACATGGTAGATGAGGCCATCAATGAGTAAATGTTACCCAAAATTACCATGGCACAGTTCATTATACCAAAAATGTTCATAAAAACAGTATCCATATGTTTATGCAGATAAAGTAATAAAATAATAAATTATTCCATGTCAACTGGCAAGGAAATTACAGATTGGATTCATATCACTGAACCTGCATATTTAAAGAAAAATGAAGACAAGATTCCTTGAGCTGCATTGTTAAATATCAGAAGCATTGTGGCTTTTGAGTGTCCTCGCAAGATGTCAAAGCTACTGGGATCTGCAATATTAAATTTAAAATAGAAGATGATAACTGCAAGTTTGACACTAGTAGAAAAACAAAAGCAACACAAATCTTGCTATCTTAAATGTCTAATGGTTTAATTTTTCTTGAATGACAAATCAAAAGTTTTTCAGAAGATAAAACCACTTCGTAGGTACATGATCATATTCGAGTTCATAAAAACTTCCAATTTCCTATAAGCATCTACGAAATTGAGAAGGTCAAATTGCAAAATGAATATAGTCTATAAACATTTATTTGACGTCAATATATATAATATAAAACCTTCAAGGGATTTGAAAGGCAAAAATTCTGTGAAATGATGAAAAACAATATACATATCTTCATAAGCAGTCAAAGTGAATACCTCCTAAACTCAGTCTAAACATTGATAACAAGCAAAAACTGTATGATATAGAATTGCATGATCATGTATACATTATGCATTATGTTATAACTTGGTGAAAATCAAACTACAATAACGTAGGTCTGTTATATCTGCACTCCCCTCTCATAAAGCAAGGGATTTGTGCAAACTTTAGATTAACCACATATCACAAGAAAGCAAATTACACGTCAACCCAACCACAAGGTTTTAATTATAAAACTCCCTGTAACTAAAAAATCAATACTGTCATAGCATTCCCGTAAAAATCAATATACATACCTTTGAAAATGCCAGTTCCAAGGATTGCTAGAAAATTGAAAATAGCTCCATAGCCATATAAAAACAAATTCTGGAAAACAGAGAACATCAGATTAGGTCATATAGCCCCAAACTTTCTCTTAAATGAATCATCTATCAAAATCACATAGCAGCCTTCTTTCGTTGCCATAAGCAGGATCCATCCAAGGCAGACTAAGCTCAAACTGAAAACAGCACAGCACCATCCACTAAGGATGTGTTTTCTTGACAAATAACAAAACTACAAAGGGCTCTAAATCCCTTAGGCATACCAAAAAACTAATTCTGTCAGATTTTGGTGATCAATTCTTTGGTTCAAAAGGAAATCGAAGTGCTTAACCTTAACATCTTACCTGCAGATATATGCTCGTCTCATATTGACTCTTCAGAGCATACTCATTATAGACAGAGGCCAGAGAAGGCACAGTTACCTGAAATTTTCCTAAAGTGAGTGTCCAGTGTTTTTGTCCAAACTGCTTTGATAGCTTTCTCTTAAGGAGCTAAACAAGTATACATTCACAATTTCCCTGTAATTTTTCAGATCACTTACAAAGATCAAAGTGTAGATATATGCCCCCGTTGCTACTGGAAGTCCCATAGCAGTAGTACCTTCAGGTAAAGAACGCAGTTGATTTACACTAATGCCAATAAGCAATAATGCAAGAGCTTCCCACTGTTCACAAAATCACAACAATTTGACATGTTATCCGATGGCACTAAAGATGCATACTCCAGTCGATAAAGCTTGGAAATTAAGCTCTTCATCAACAAACTGTAAGAGTATCAATAAGAAGACGGAACTCACCTGAATAACAGAAAATCGCCGCCTCATTATTATCTTTAGTAAAATAGCAATTACCAAAACCTGCATTTTAATTTCATATGCAAACTTCAGAAAAAATCAAAAAAAAGAAAAGAAAAGGATATGCATGTCTATGAAACTCCAGAGTAGGTATCAGAGAATGGGATGATATTTTATTATATAACAGAGTGAGATGGTAGCTTTTGGCTGGATTTTATGGTGACCTACTAACTCTCAGCCTATCACATCAGATAGAATTGAACTCCTCCCCTCAAGATCAGAACAAGAAAGTACCTTCAGATTGCTCAGCATCTTTACAGTTGCAGGATTGAAGTACAACTGCCAAATAAACAATTACATATAAGTAAATCCAACCAAGCATCAAATTCTCATTTCATTTGCTGCAGCTAACCACAAATGAAGAGAGCATGGAATGTTATGCAAAGTTAACTTTGGGCAAACAACAGGCACAGGTTCAAAAAGGAGGAATGCACCAGGAATATTTAGGAACCCAAGAATTGATTCAGTCCCGATTCTGAATCAATCTTGAGATACATATTGCATATCCACATGAATTAAACACAAAAGTACTGAATGCGGAGAGAAGGATAACCATTTAGTTAATATGTTGTGATGTTAAAAACCTCCAGGTCCATGATCTTACAAAGAGATCAGATTCCAAATGACCATTAGTTGCTAAATGTGCTATAATGTTGGTGCAGGCTCATTTAAAAATAATTTTACTTCCTAAAAAGGAAATGGAAGAAACTCCAGAATAATGTCTAAGTATGTCATCCAACTGTTATATTATGTTACCAGCATTTTCATTGTCACAGAAGAGATCTGAACTTTTCCTGACTTAATCACGAAATTGGTCATCTTCAGTATCATTTGCTTCAGAAGTGTAATAAATATGTAGATAGACCACTCCTCTTTTCAGTATATCAATAGAATATATCAACTTTTTCATTTCTCTCAGTATGTTAATAGTTTTCATGAGCACATCAATTAGGATGTGTTATCGGATAAGTAAATTGGATTTCTTGCTGAGAAGCATGATAGTAACTAACTTTGGACTTGAGTAATATAAGATGCATTCAATAAATATCGTGAAGGAAATGAGTCCCCCACCATGCTTTGTGTTTTGATTACTGCAATAGAAATTCACTTTACAGTCAATTTCATCAACGAATCTATATCAAATCCCGCAAGCTCAAAACATATTTCCCTATATTTATGCAACTTAGATTCCTAACTCTTTCACAAAACCACTTGCATCTGAAATGCAAACCTGCCTCTTACAGTGGAGTTTGGCAGTTAGGACAATTATACGAGTAAAATTGAGATATAGGATGCTAATAGAATTGGAAGACCCTGCAAAACCTACCTGCATGATGAACTTCAAATAGTTATTGATAGCATATAAAAAAGCTGGAACAGCCAGAAGAGCATTGTTACGAGCTGCCTGCAAAGAAATAGTAGGTTAGTGAAATTAATATCATAGCATGTCAGCTATCCACGCTTTAAAGCTGCTAGCTGAGAAATCTTTTTTTTTTTCACACACAACGGACAGCTATGATACAGGTAACTGAGAAAATATATCAAACTTCATAACAACTTCTGCAAAGCAGAAAATGTAGATATCAAAATCACAAGTTTGGACCGCGCAAAAATATTCAATTGTACGTAACAATTACAAATTGAAATTGTCTACTGGATTTAATTCTGATTCTTACAATAGGAATGTCTTAATCATAAAACCTACTAATATTAAGTCAACATAAGATAAGATACTATATATTTCCTTTATAAATCAGGATGTAGCCCAGTTAAGAACAAAGCTTCAGTTCAAACTCTAGTTTCTAAAGTTGGCAGATGATAACTTTGAAATTAAAATTCAGAGAGATATCAAGGAAATTTCAATCATAAATTGTTAAGGAGGATTTTGTCATCAAACCAACAACAATCTAACTACTAAAGTGTATGCCAAAATAACTCAGCTCAACTTATGAATATATAACCAGTCAAATATACCTGTACAAATGTGGAAATTGATAGGAGGGGCTTTTCCCCAACCTTTTGATGCCTTGCCTGTTAAATAACAAAGTCAAACAATAGCATCAACTCCCTGTTCAAGATTGAACTTTCTAGAGGATTCTCCATCCTAATTCCAAGATAAAACCTTTATTACTCTCTATCAATCAACCCCCAGATATCATCTCTCTCACTCTTGCAAATACACATGCAAGCACTAAACAAGTACGTAATAACTGAAACAAAAAATTAAAAGACTACTTTTCCGCTGTGAGGGAAAATTATAACAAGTGCCACTATTCAAGAACCAAATGACTTCTTCCCAAAAGGAAGAAAGATAAAAACCAGATGCATACTATCAATTTTGAAATAGAAGGCAACTCAAAAGGCATTAATTAATTATGATTCATGGAAGGAGAAATATCAAAGAGAGAATTGGAGAGGTTCCTGCTGTTCAGCACTAAATGTCTGATCTCAATGCTTAAGCTTCAACCCATTCAGCAGCAAGCTGAAAACAATTTCTAAGGGGCCAATGCATTCAATTATAAAAATATGTGGCCGTATGAAAATGTAATGCGCAATATTTTATAAATCATTGAACATTCAATAACATAGAAGAACCACCATCAACAGTACCTGGAACAACAACATAACAATAGCAAAAAGCACTTTTGCTGCCTCTGTCAAGAAGTTAACACTGATTGGACTGAACTTGAATCCCCCATCCACTTTGGACATATAAACCAAAACGGGCTGCCAAAAAAATGAAATTGGACAGATCAGAGAGTCTAAACATGCATAAAATTGTCAAGAACTAATTTCCATGGGTATTCTGCATCAACGCTCAGAATAAGAATAAAAGAAACGAGAAGAGTTGAAATATCAAAACAATAAACGATATCGTGCAGGTCACTGAAAGCAGCCTAGTAGATTATGAAAGGGTGTAATTCAAATGTTAAATGAGAAGAGTCTCAAGCTTAAATTTAAGAACCCAATGTTTACCTACCTAATGTGGTCTACATGATGAATTAAAAGTGTGAATGGGATCTGTGTGGCAAATGATTGAATGCATCAATGGACGGCAAATACTTATAGAAATCATTTGTAAAGCACCATTAAAAGAGAAAGTCCATAGCTAAATGGGAAAATACCTGCCCTTCATCCACAAAAATGAATGTAACATAATGTATTGACAACAATGTATCAAATGATCAGAGAGTATCTTCTACGAACATGAGTCAAACTGTATAACAATAGAATGATAGACATCCACCTTTGAACAAGATGCAATCTACACAAGAACATAACTGGGACGAATAATTACCTGTAAACCAACTAGGATACAATCACCAACAACTAAGAAGGTATTGAGGGCACGTTGCTTTGATGATATCCTGCTCTTATGTTGGTCATATGCCCTTGAAATAGTTCTGGAAGACGGAGAAACTAATTTTGAGTGGCAGACACTGCACTCAATCGTGCCCTTTTTCATTGATTTAACCTCGAAACTACTCACCCTTCCCAAAACTGAACCTCAAAGTAAAAACAAAAAATAGAAAGGGAAAAGAAGTACTTCAGTGCATTGCCTTGCCATCATATAAAAAATCAATCTTCCAAATATAATTGGAAAAAAAAAAAAACTCCAAAGCTAAACATCCAATAAAAGCACAACAAATTAACTGCGCATGAGCAGTTTCTTTTTCCAACTTTCGTCGAAGTTCAACATATCATTACCCATATTTCCATTTCCAAGACACGGAGTAATTAAACATTCAAATCAGATCTCCAACCATCGAAAAAAAGAAAACTAAATCGACAAACAAGGATATGAAAACCATAACAACATAACAGCAAGATCAGATCTTGCACTTCTAAGTCCGGACCACTCTCTTTACCAGCACAAAACAAAAGTTCAAACCAACAAAAAAAATCACCAGGAAAATAACCAAATCAAAGCGCAACAGATTCACAACATTATTAAACTCACCCAACCCAACCACAATATAACAGCACGAGAACTCTCACAAACGCATTTCTAAAGGAGACAACCTTCGCCGCACTGCCAACTCACAGATCAGATCCCCAGCTCGGGCCAGCGAAATCCACCAATCACCGCTCCTCTATTGCCTTCTTCGAAATCCGGAAATCAGAAATCGAATTCTCTCCCTCTCCCTCTCTCTCCGTCCCCCTCTCTCTGTGTTTTTGACGTGAAACTAAAAAGAGCTGTCCTTAAACGCGAACTTCACTTGCTTTGTATTAACATTTCGGTTTTTATATGTTATTATTACCATCTTAAGAAAAAAAAAATTCAAAATATTTTCATCAGTATTCAGGTAACAGGAGTGCTCCCATGTGAAGGTGACGCGTCAATCAGGTGCCAGAGAGGGGCGGGATCAAAGTGACAGGGGAGTTCTCCTGTAGCCAATCACATTACAAAGAGGGAGCGGTGATGGAAAGCAGGAGCGGGTGACAGTCACACTATCTAAGGTGGGGTTCTGTTTATGTGTTTATTTTTCCATTATTAATTTGCGGGTGGGCTGTTTCTCTCGAATGAGAGATTAGTCTTAATTAAGAGTTTTCAAGGGCGGGTTTCTATGCGATTTAGTCATGAAAAGAATGCCTCCTTTTGATTTTGTGTTCCTTACTCAAGTACTAGCCTTTGTTTGTAATTTTTTAATTTATTTATTAAAAAAGACAAGTTATATAGGTTGAGATTATGTTAAAGCATGTAAGGGCTACAAGTTTATAATAGCATTATGTTGTTTTATTATAAATACTTGGTATCTTTTGCTGTTTTTTATGGGCAAAATTGATCATGAAAATTTAATAAATTTTAATTAATATATAAAAGAGAGTTATTTTAAATGTTCACACTGTAAGTAAAATATTATACATCTTAATGTTTATTTTGTAACACTATTTCTAATACCTACAAAATGTGTACATATATATCATGCTATCAATTAATGTTATTGGTTATAAAAATATAATTAAAAATAGAAAATAATTAACAATATTTTCATTTTAGGTTAACTCTGAGTTAGTAAATAGTTAAAACTTTATTAATGATTTGTTTCCTTCGTAGGATGTCGTTTTTCTAATATTATTTAATCTTTTTCTTTTTAGGGTGAGTCTTGGAGCAATTATAAGTTTACTCATTTTTGACCAAGAGATCACAAGTTCGAGTCACGAAAATATTCTTTGAAAAATATAAAGGAAAGACTGCATATAATTGATGTCCCTTCATTAACACTCGCAAAATAAGGAGCCTTGTGCACTGAAATTGTTGATTGAATTCTTTTTTATGTTTTAAAAACAAATCAAAAATTAAACCGATAAAATAAGAGATTTAAAGATTAAAATATTCAACAAATATTAGATTGGTATAAAACTGGTATAAAATAAAGTTTAAACAAAATTGAAAGACTTAAAATATGATTAAGGAAATTATCTTTATTTATGGAAGAGATTGAAATTTAATCGAAGAAGGAGACTGTAAAAATTAGTTAATTTATGAAAATCGGTCAATTAATTATTAAATCAATTGATATTTAATAACAAGATAAATTAAATCAAAAAATTAAACGGTTTAAATTTTTTAAAATTTTTATAATTGAACAGGCTAAGCCGATTCAATCTTTTAATCGTTACTTTTTGTAAAAGAAAAGATTTCTACATCAATTTACGTCCTTTATGGTTATTATGACTATTATAAATCAAAACACTTATCTATGACATTGAGGTCACTGGTTGATTAACAAATGTAATTTAGCTTACATTAATTACGATGACCATATATTTTATTTTATTTCTAAAACCTAATAATGAACTTTAAGTATTTATTTTAATTTAAAAGCTTAAAGACTTAATTATAGACATTTCGTTTTATTTTTCAAACTCTTGAATTTAATATAGGCATATTAGATTCACTTAATACTAGAATTTTCTTTGTTTTAAATCTTTATCATTATAAACATTTTATTTCACTTTACTTTATTTCTATGCTTTAGGCATTTTCTCCAATTTAAAGCCATAAAATCCATTTTACCCATTCCATTCTATTTTATTTTTTTATAGGTTTTAAGAATTAGGTCTAGTTATTGCATTTTAGTTTTAAGACTTATGTTCCCCTGACAACATACGTACGAAGGGGAGGTGAATTGTTTATTTTATTTTGTGGCTTATTTGTAAACTAACTAATGAGTACATATTATGGATGATTATGGAAATTTTATATATGATAATTAGATAAAGCAACCATAATAATGATTACAAGGGAGTAGGTGTGGTCAAAAAAACTTTTGGTCTACGTGGACTTCTTAAGCTCCACTTGGAAATTTATTATATTGTTTCTTCAATGCATGATGAGCAACCATCTATACAATATCTTTTTCGACACAAATGAAAAAGAAGCTTTACAATCCTTTTGTTTCAATATAGGCGAAGAGTAACCCTTTATACATCATGTTTAAGATCAAAAGGAACACTCATAAAGTGTATCCTAAGCAATTTCCCAAATTATAGCAATTATACAACTTAAAAACTCCTCCTCTCGCTCACGCTAATGACTGAAGTTTCAATATATATGATGTAATGCATATATGAACTCTCTAGCTTATGAATATTCTTAGCAACTATCTAGTATTCCCAAAACTACTCACACAACTTATATGAAGCCTAAATATACTCAAAATAGTTTAATATACTCAATAAAAATAAAGTATAGTAATTATAATATAAAAAATATATTAAAATTTATATAAGACATGTTGTATAAGTGCTAAATACTGAGCCAATTAACCCCAAATAATACATTACATATAAATCTATTAGTCATCTGGGAGAAAGGATGATTATGGTTTTCTTCTTCCTCTTTGTTTATTCCATAAGCTAAAACCTTAAAAGTATGATTGGTGGATTCCAAAGAAAAGGGACTACGCCATTTTACTCTCTACCCAACTATATATCTTCTTCTTCCTATAGTCATCTCCACCCACAATCACCTTTTTGCTCTTTCCTCTCTTTAAGGCTTTTCTAGCCACCACCATTACTATTCACGTATGTGAAAAGGTTGTGTCCCTTTTATGCTTGTGGATTATGTTTCTACTAGCTTTGGTTGAATTTTGTTTTGATTTCAACAACTAATATTGGTTATTGAAATGCATATGTATATTCAACCCCGCAGTATTTGATGAATGCATTTGTTCACTTTCATTCTTAGGACTCTAGGGGAAGAAGGATTTGATTGGATAAGTTCACATTTTTATGTTTTAATGATTCAAGAACTTTAGGGTGTAAGATAAATTACCCTCTATTATTAGATTGATCTCACCTAAAAATATAGTTGTTTGCTAAATTTGTTAAAGATTTGTTAAGTTTCCAACATTTTTTTACTACAACTTTACAGTATTTGAAAGGTTGCTATTAAAATTCATATGGAATCCAGCTTTATTCAAACAAGAAACAGACAATATGCTCTTTGTCAAAACGGGTACAAAATAACAATCATCCAATTCCAGTACAAGCCCAGTAGGGAGATACAAAACATAGGTTCCTACGGCTAATGCAGCAACTCTTGCTCCATTTCCAACACGTAGGTCTACTTCTCCCTTCATGAGTTGTCTACTGTCCCTGAGGCCCTGCATATCATTACATATGTGTGAGCCACAACCAGTATCAAATACCCAGATGTTGTGATCAGTAACAGTATTAACTTCAATGACATACAAACCTGAAGTAGTCGAGGCATCTGATGCCTTCTTCTGCTTCAGCGACTCCAGATAGACTTTGCA
>JANSVB020000016.1:717966-728670 GCA_025504935.2 Erythroxylum haughtii
GCGCAAGAGATCTCGCGCTCTCTGTCTCTTGGTTCCATTGCGCAAATCTTGCGGGCTAGTCTGCGTGAAGTTCAGCACATACCTGTAATCAATGAGACGCTGGAGCTGGCTGCTTCGATCCCCGATGTCCGCGCCCTTGGCTTGCTGTACCCCACGTGGCTGGCCGGTCCACGACGTCGTGGTCAGCTCCATATACGGTCTGCCCTTCTATGAACTCGATTTTGGGCGCACATTCGGAGAGCGGAGCTTGCCTGACTTCTTTAGATTCCCGGATGGGGTATTCGATGGTATCTGCTTCGTGCTCCCTCGCCTGAGTGATGGGACTGTGGAGATACAAGTCACCATGGATGAGGCACATATGCAAAATCTTGTGCATGATGAGGAGTTTTGTAATTATTTCAGAGTCTTTTACCATCAGAAGTGCTGGCCAGAGTCCCAGGAGTGGTAAATTCTGGAGCCAGTGCAACATCTGTCTTGAAGACGGCTGCTTCTGCTGAGAAAATCAGGATGGTCGCCCACAGCATCATAGCTTCAATGGAGAAAACTAGTTTTTCAGCAATGAGAACAGCATTTTATGAAATAATGAGAAAAAGGCGGCTACAACCTGTTGGTATCCTGCCTTGGGTAACATTTGGTTGCAGTATCACCACTTGTTCAGGTTTATTTATTTGTGGAGACGGTATTGAATGTGCAGCTGAATCATTTCCAGCAGCTCCTTCAATTGCTAGCTTGGGTCGTGGAATTCAAAGTTTGCATCAGGCATCTCAGATAGCAGGACAGAAAGATGCCAGCAGAATACAAAAATCTATAGAGCTACTGATGCAGAGATTGAGGAAAGTGAAGGCTCAGTGAGGTTACGACTCAATCTTTTGTAGACATGGTCCTCTCAGAAAGTGATTGATTTTTGATATAGGAAATTATTGTACATAAAGAGTTGAGAGAACAGGGGTTAAGTGTGGCATCACGATTGTTTCTTTTTGTTTAGAATTGACATATTCAACTGATACAGCTTCTGCTTTGATTAAGAAAAGTCTTATCCGTACTATTTCATACAGGGAATAAGCATGTTGATGGCTTTGCACTTTTTGTACAGTTGCTGTTGCACGCTGACATTTGTAAATGCTTTCTTGTCTTTATTTGGATTTCCTTGTTTTGCCGAAATTATCATTGTAGATTCTTATTTGTCTGAAACTATTCGAAAACCTACGCTAATCAATTAAATTCAAACTTAAATCCAAGTCCTACACGAATAAGAAGTAAATAACATCCAAGTTTACTAGTTTTACACTAATAAGAAGTCCATTGGATTCAAGTATACTAATTCCTACACTATTAAGGAATTACACTGATAGAGATCAACTAGAAATTAAGATTTACCAATTCCTACACTGATAAGGATTCAATTAGGACTAGTACTCGCTCTTGAATGCCAACTTCTTCACTACTACTATATATATATCTGTTTCATCAAATTATGGCATCAGAAAGTGTTGACATGGGTGATAAGCAGGGTATTGGCTATACAGAACAAGTATTTATGAGAGTTCAATGTTTAAAAGTTTATGTTGAAGATGTCAAAGAGTCTTCATGTTCAATTCTCTTCAAGATACGACCAAGCTCAAGAATCATCGAAATATGGGACACAGGAATAGAAATCCGAACCCAACTCAAAGGAGAATCTATACAGCTTACACAAGACGAGCTTGTTTCCAAGGAGAGCGTTGCGCAGGTGTTACTGTCGACAGAGGCAGCGACTTCTGTAATGAGCACAAAAGAAGTGCACGAGTTTGCGGACAAGTTCGTAGAAAAATCAAGCAAGTTACTTCTTGAGAAAGCTGAGAATGATAATGAGAAGTGCATCAGTAGTGAGAAAATCAGCAAGATGGTTTTCTATATGAGTTTTCTTGTGGTGAGGAGATATTGCCACAAAGAAAAACGCGTTGATCCTGTGTGTTGGTTTGACATAGAAAGCTTAGAGAAAGTGGTTGTAGATGAAAAACAAGATGATATATGCAGCATCTGTTTAGGTAAGATTAAAGCTGGAGGAAGAGTGACTCGCATGCCATGCAAGCATATGTTTCACGATAACTGCATTGTACTGTGGCTCACCCTCAAGCATCGTTGCCCTCTTTGCCGCTTTGCGATGCCTTTTGTACCAAGTTCATCGTCTTTTCAATACTTTTAATGACTGATCAGTGATAAGTCATCAAAATAACCCTTTTTTTTAAATTATAAAAGAGATCTTAGTGTTGCGGAATTTCAGACTGAGTGATGATGATGAAGAAGATGAAAGAGATCTTGGTGTAAAGCTGTTAATCATATCAGAACATTTATTTAGAAACACTTGTGAATGAATTCTCTTTATTAGAATTTAACTATTGCATTACATAACTATTGCTGTATGTTAAGGTCATATAATTAAAGACCCTCCTCCAACTTTCATAAAGTAGGAAGCTTTGTACACTAGGGTTTGCCGTTAGAATACTCTGCATAGTTACCTAGTCAAGTTCTCAAAGTTCCGTCTATCTCCTACAGGCCAACTTAATTAAAAGGCCTTGATCAAATTTAACATGTTTGAATTAAGTTTATCTAATTAATTTAAGATTTATTGGATTTAATTTCAAAATTACACTTACCTTAAATGGCTATATTACTTCTAAAATATTTCAAAGAAAAGTTAATTTTACTTTAGATATGATTATATTATTTAGAATGATTATTACTATTAAATAAAAAGTTTTATTTTATTTCAATTATTTATGATATTGATAGAGTGTGAGTCTTAGAGTAACTTTACCGATTGCTTCTTTGTGACTATAAGATCATATAAATATGTATGCTGATGAGTTGGATGGAGAGTTTAAATTTAGAATTATTATATATACATATAGATAGATAGATAGATAAATAGATAGATAGATATATAAATAGATATATAATTATTTTTAGATTAATTTGAAAAAATAAATTTAAGTTTAGCTCATAAATATATATTTTTAAAATTCTTCTCTGATAATTATAAAATTTAATAAATTATTGAATTGTTTATTTAAATAAAAATAAAGTTATTTTGAAATTAATATATAATTTATTAAATAATAATAATAATAATAATTATAACAATTCAGTTATACAAATGATCATAAAAATTCATAATTTTGATAATATTTAAATAACAAAATTTTGTATATGAATATTAATTAATAAAATTAATTATTGAACAACAATTATATTCTATTATAACTGTAAGAAATAAACATTAATTTTTATATAATTAAAGCACTTACCTTTTAAATTCAAATGTAATTTTTCGAAGCTCAAAGTTTTAAATTTTTGGATTTAACTCAATTAAAAAATTGGATCTCTTTATACATATCTACTAAAAATTTTAATCTTTAAAAACATTTACCACAAAATTTGATTTTTAAATAAACATTAATGTGAGTAGTTAATCAAACATAAAAATTAAAAGATGTTATTCATGATATAATAATTTCAGTGTTTATACTTATACATGAAATTATTTTATCATGAAAAACCGAAAAGATGTGGTTGCATAAAATCTGGTTCTACCGTAATTGCTTTGAGCTGTTTTAATCGGTTGCTTGATACAAAGTAACTATGTCACCAACTGTTAATTTTTCAGCAAAATACAAACAGAAAAATTAAATACGCAAATAACAAATTGACAATTGAGTTTTAGTAATGCAGTTCAACACACTTTGTTTACATCTGCAGGTTCTCACCTAACTTATTTAACTTTCACTTGTGATACAGTAACTTTATTCAAGGCATCACAGCATTGACTCACCCAACTTTTGACACTATCTCTCGTCCTTTCATCCTGTTAAAATAAATCACTCTCATTAACACGACCACCATGTGCTAACTAGTGATATAGGATTTTCACAGCAACATTTAATACTAAAGATGAAAATTAAACAATTTAAATGATTGAAACAATAAGGACATAAACGAAGTAAAACAATTGAGATAAAGTCAACTCTCCTAAATATTCAGCTTTTTCAACGAAAGAATAAAAAATTGTCTACCAAAAAATTTGACGTGAGCCTTTGATATTGTCATTGAAGCATCCCATATGCAGTAGCCGCAAAACTCAACAAACAAACAATTCTTTCATCATCAAATGCCATATAAACACAGCCGCATATACAACCAAGAATTTGCACGTTTTCCTCTCAAAAGAATTAATTAAGCAGCTGTCCAAATTCCCAGTATATTCGTGTAAAGTACTGCAACATCAAATTGCACAAATCACCAAAAATTAGTATTTCAAAGGTAACTCAAGATCACTGAAAATGTAGCTGCTAAGTCATCACATGCTAGTCGTTTTTCCATACAAAAACAGTAACAATTTTATACAATAGATAGAGAAAATACAGCTATCTAATGTCGATAAGTTACTTGAAAATTCAGCTGCCTTAAATGGATAAACCTATAGGTTGTCAAAAATCATCCTAAAGTCACCAAAAATCTGAACATTATCTTCATCAAGATATGGTGATGTTCTCTCAATTAAATCTTATCTTCACGAATTTCGTACAACATAGAATACTTACCATAATCATATTCCTCAATTAACCAATTAGGTCCAATTATAAATAATGCCCAAAAAAAATAATTAATAAGATGTCTTAACACATATCTTAACATATCATACAAAAATTACTAGGCATTCTCACAACTATTAACAAAATATAAAACTAAAATTATTTTCTTTTTATTTGGTTTGTATTTTCTTTTTCTTTTTGTGAAAGATTAAACTTTTCTTTTCCCTTTTTATATATAAAATATAACTAGTAATAAATTTTACGAATTATGACTAGATGGTTAAAGTTAAATATAAAAAGTGTATTCGTAATTATAATATTTATATTAAACAAATGTTTGATCAAAATATTTTGAAGATTCATGATATTTTAAAATCATTTAATTTTAATTATTAGAGTTAAGTGTCAATCTATTAAGTATCATGTCATTGCTGAGTATCGGTAAATTGAAACAAAGTTAAGATATATTTAATATTTACACATAATTAATTCTAAATTTAGATTGATTTTAAATAAATTTAATTAAACTTACATAACTCTAATTTTATATTTATCCTAATTTATCTTAAATAAACCTAATTTCTAAGTATTTGTAATTATCCAATCTGATTAACTACAGAAAGAATCAATAAAAAAGAGGGAACAAACATAAAAACGAACGGAGGAGAGCGTGACTCCTACACAAGACGAAGGGAGCAAGAGCGATAAGAGCAGTAGCGACCTGTTGAACAATGAGAGAAAGCAACCTGGAAATAGCATGAGAGAGCTGGAAGACAAAACATCGAAAGCCCAACTCTATCTATTAGGACATCTGATATAAAGCAACTGAGTGATGTAGGAGTGCATTGCAGATTAAGCATGAGATCCGTGAGGAGGTAGGCAATGATGGTTGTATGAACAGAAGTAAGAAAAGGTGCAAGAGGGTTGTGGATGTGCATTTCATGATCGCGACAAGGTATACCAACAAGACGCATTAGTCCTGCGAATTGGTCAGCCATAGACGCGATGGAGAGAGGGATAGTGGAAGAAGAAGAAGGTGGTACTTGCAGTGTATGTTTAGGGAAGTTTAGAGCTGGAGTCGCCTGCCTTGCAGTCACCCTCACTGCCTTGGTCACTGGCTTACCCTGAAGAATAGCTGCCCTCTTTGCCCCCATCGGACGCCTAGATTAATATGGATTGTATCTTATGTTTGCTAATATGAATCCGGATTGTATCTTATGTTAGTTTTCTATGGTTCTTATTCTGAAAAAGAAAAAGAATTGTAAGACTAATTAAGAGAAAGATTAATTTAAGCATTTAGATAAGACTAAGAATATTACCATTCTTCTTTATAGATGTAATAAATCATATCAAATAATATGTGCATTAAAATCTCTTCATATTCACAGTCATCTATGTATATAGCTTCCCCTGCCTTCTTTTAAACGCCAAATGAGGAGTTGGAATCTTCTCAATACTACAGAACTTCAAACAAAACCCCAACATATATACTATAACATTGATGCTTCTGAGATTGAGTTGGAAAGTCTGTTTAGAACTGAACCACTATGTATTATGCAGCATTAATAATTAGAAACTTACCTAGTGGAGCCTTAGGACTGATAAATTAGTTTGATGACAAAAGCTCTTCATTCAAGTCGTTATATATATATATATATATGTAATCAGGTATTTTAGGTCATAGTTATGCCAAAATGTTCTCTTTCAAATAAAGGTGCCTTTCATAACTAAAGTCTATCTCTATAATGAACAGAATTTACCTATTCATATAATAAAGTCTTGTCTCTATCATAAATAAATTTTATTAATTAATATTCCCAGGTTTGAAGCTAAATTGTTTTATACTAGTCTATTGTAAAATTTTATATAAAATCAACACTTATCGAACTAAGCAATTGAATTATTTGCTATCTTTTTACTTATCAAATCAAGAGTTAATATGATTAAGAATGTTAAGATATATAGTATATATCTTTTTATTTAGTTTTGACATCTTATTTATTAATTGAACAGATAAGATATTAATTGGACTGGGATTGAAAGAGATGTCGTTGCTACACTTATAGCCGTGAAAGAATCCTACACAAAATTGAAATCTATTACTTTCACATTGGTGATTGATATGCGCACTGCTAGATTTTTGGGGTAGGAATTAAGTGAATTGTTTTTAAGTGTTAGAGTGTGGGTCTTTATGGTGTGTATCGTGTATGTCTCCATAAGGGCTGACGTGAATCTGGTGGGTGTGTGTCAGCTGCGTACAGTGTGTTAATTGTATTTTGGAAAAACACAGCTGTAGGTGCACTTGTGGTTTAATTGTTTGTTGAATGAAGACTTGTCCTCTTTGGCAGTGTGAAAGACACATGAGTGTCTTTTGATTTTTGAGTAGATGGTGTATCTCGTGTCCTAGATGATTTAATTAGAGTTATTGAAGCCAAATGATTAACATGAGGGAAGAACCTTAGGACTCTTGTGTTTTGATATTGGATTGTTGGAGTAGCACACAGTTGGGAGTTTCTCTCTCTTTATGCGTTGGTTTTTGGCTAGTAGTTATTTGAAGACTGCGTGTATGTTCTGTCAGTTGTAAACTCAACAGTTATAGTTTGATTTTGGAATTACAGTGGGTCATTCCAGCTGGTGAACAATTTCTAGATCTATTTTAGAGGAACTGAACCGATTGAGAAGTTGTTTTATTTTCTGTCTCAAGTGTATTCTGTTTTTATTCTTAGTTGATTCATCACTTGAGTTATTTTTTATTAATTGTCTTTTTTAATTAAAAAGTTGTTTAGAAAAATCCTTTGATAAGGTTAACACTAGTCAGTCATGTTATTAGGTGTGAAAAACTTTCACAGGAAGTGAGGTTGAGAGATAGTGTCAAGGATTGAGTGATGTCAACTCAATAAAGTCTTAGGTAAATCTATTATATTTTGGTGAAAATATTAAGTTGGGTGAGAGCCCCGTAGACATAGACAAGGTATGCTAAACTGCGTTACTAAATTTTTGGTGTTATTTGTTATTTCTTTTTTTGTTTTTGTTTGTGATATAAACGAATACGGTAAAATTGGAAAGTTTATGAGATTACTACTCCTTGCAATTTTTCAAGGAACAATCATAATTTTGATATGGTTTTCTTCTCTCCACTCAACAGAATTCATTTCATACAAGGGAACACGTGGTGCATGAATGGAGGAAGAGTGGCTCTCTTTTATAGGACAAGTGGTGCACGAATAGAGGGAAACTGGGTCTTTTATTGATTAGTTACTGTTGCTTGCATTTCTATAGTTTAGTTGTTTGTTTGTTTGACTTAGTCAGACTTTTGTTATTTATGCTGCAGTGATATCGGGAACCACTTGTTGGGTTGCTTGATTTTAGGAGAAGTTTATTTCTTGTTTTGTTGAGTCTGGTCTCGATAAATGGCTAGTTTGAATTGAATAAAAGGGAGATTTTACAGGCAAGTCCTCTCTTATCCCTTCTGTTTCACTTTCTATTGTCTCTATTTTCTATTCTATAGTACAAACTCTGAGACTCTCTCCTAAAAGGAAAAATTCTACTAATAGTGCTATCAGAGCCAGGTTTCGATGAAAACCCGTAATAAAAAATTATGAGTTTTGCAGTCATATGCTCGAAATTGTTCATAAACATAAGCCAACCTTCGCAAAGATACACTCAAGTTTACAAACTATCCTGACTAAGTTAAAGGCCATGGAAGTCACACAAACCCTCCACCAAAACACCCTTATCAGGTTAGAATCTATACACCTACAACCACAACACCACTAGTCTTCATCAGAGACACACCAAGGTGAAACCTTAAACTTCCTTCCATCTAATAACAATCGCAGCAGTACAATTAATGAATAAAACTTCCCATATTAGACCTCATTCAATTTACCAACCCCAGAAACAATCCTTCCCTAAAAACAAACTAGCCACGATAACCATATAGACCCCAAAAGTCATCACCTCAAGCTTAATTTCCTGAAATTTGAAGGAGATGATCCATAAGGTTGGATCATCCTGTTCCCATACTAAAGGTTAGGACCTGAAATTTCAGTACATGTGAGCTCAAAGAGAGATTAAGGAAATGGATTTTCTAGCTCATGCATAATGTTAGCATATATGCACATAAATATTGAATCTTTGCACATAAAAAAGAGGTACATGCATTCATTGACAACTTCTGGGTATAATTGATGTTAAATGTGATTTTATTAAAAATGACAAGTAAAGGGAGTAGAAAGAGTGATCTACGTATGAGTTGTGATAAGGAAAGAGTTGGAATCAAAATTGGTAGTGATCTGGAAAATATTCACTGAGTATGCTTCGGTCTGTTAGCCATAACTTTTTCTATAGTTATCCAAATGAAAAGATTCTTTATTTGGATTAAACTAGAAACATATTTCTACATTTCTTATGAAGACATTAAATTACAATTCTGTCTCTAAAAGTCTCAAAAAAATTTATGAAGGTGAGAACTGGGTGCAGTACGTTGGTGGATGAATGTAAAATTTATCTTCAAAATTCAGGGGAAATTTGGGATTGATCTAGATAGATTTTGGGAAAGTTGCCTTCTTGAGAGTTATAGATCTTTCTTGTATCTTTCTAATGGTATATAGTATATGAATTTTGGACATTGGAGTTGAAAGTTATAGTCCTTATAAGGGAAGATTTTCAAGAGTAAAGATGTATCTTTTGCCTTTTTGCTTCTTCTATGTTTCTTATGTGATGACGTTATCTTCTTCTGTGTTTTGCTTCTTCTGTGATGACGTCATCTTCTTTTGTGTTTTGCTTCTTCTGCCTTTTTTGTTTCTTTTGTGATGACGTCATCTTCTTCTACGTTTTGTTTCTTCTGTGTTTTTACCTGGCCTATTTTCTATTCCATTTTCAACCTTCAGACAATAAAATTTGTCTTTATGGTTTTCATAAAAGTTATATATCTTTCTTTTATCTTTCTAATGATATATAGTATCTGAATTTTGGACATTGGAGTCGAAAGTTATGGTCTTTATAAGGGAAGATGTTCAAGAGTAAAGATGTATCTTCTGCCTTTTTGCTTCTTCTGTGATGATGTCATCTTCTTCTGTGCTTCTTCTGTGATGACGTCATCTTTTTCTCTTTTCTTCTTTACTTTTCTTGATCTTTACCTTTCTTAATTGTCAATGGCGCATGATGATCCTACTCTCCCTTCCAATCCATATTACCTTCATCCTAATGAAAATCCAGCTTTGGTTCTTGTTTCTCCAGCTTTAACGAGCTCGAATTGCCATTCTTGGTCTCAAGCAATGAAAATGGCTCTTACGACCAAGAACAAGTTTAAGTTCGTTGATGGTTCCATCAAAGCTCCGCCTGTCACTGATCCGTTGTTTTCTGCTTGGGATCGATGCAATACAATGGTGATTTCTTGGTTGCATTACTCTATTTCATCTTCGATCACAACCAGTGTGCTTTGGATTGATTTCGCTTATGAGATCTGGAGCGATCTCCGTGAACATTTTTCTCAGGGAGATATCTTTCACATTTTCGATCTGCAAGACGAAATCTCAGTCTTCAAACAAGATGATCGTTCGGTCACTGATTACTTCACTGAACTCAATATTCTTTGGGATGAATTGCTACATTTTCAGCCAATTCCCTCGTGTTCTTGTCGCACTTCTTATTCTTGTGGTGCAATTGCTATTTTTCGGAAATATCATGATAATGATTATGTGATTCATTTTCTCAAAGGATTACATGATCGTTTCACCGCTGTTCGATCTCAGATTATGTTGATGAATCCCTTGCCTTCGATCACCAAAGCTTTTTCTTTAGTTATTCAACAAGAACGACAGTTAGCAGCTGGTTCTTCTCAAGTGTTTGTTAGCAACACTGTTCGCCAGAATTCTCAACATTTTTCCAAGAAATCTCAGGCTCGATCTTCTATTGATTCACGCTACTGCACCTTTTGTGGTAAATACAGGCACATTGTTGACACTTGCTATGAAAAGCATGGCTTTCCACCTAGTTACCGGTCTCGTGGGCAGACTTTTCGTGCACATAATGTGTTTGATGATAATGTTGCCCAGTCCTTTGACTCTTCGCAGTCTATTGCCGTCTTACCATCTAATCTTTGTGTTAGTTTAACACAAGAGTAGTTACA
>JANSVB020000016.1:736203-748102 GCA_025504935.2 Erythroxylum haughtii
ATGTAAAGTTTCGACTGAAGGTCCTGTCTTATCTCATTTGTTCTTCGCGGACGATAGCTTTATTTTCTTTCAGGCTAATGCATAGGAAGCTAGTGAAGTTCAAAGGCGTCTCCATATTTATGAGAGAGCATCAGGACAACTCATTAATTTTGCGAAAACTTCCATAACGTTTAGTGCAAATACCCCAAATTTAATGAGGGAGTCTATTTGTGCCATCCTTGTTGTTTCGGAAAAGAGTCTTTGATCCTTACCTTGGGCTACCTTCTCATATAAGGAGGAACAAGAAGGAGGTATTTGGTTTTATAAAAGACAAAGTGTGGAAAAGATTGAATGCATGGAAGAGAAGATCACTTTCTAAGGTGGGTAAAGTTGTGTTGTTGAAAACTGTGTTACAAGCAATACCCACTTATGTGATGAGCTTGTTTCTCTACCTAAAACTTTATGTACTAAACTGGAACATATCATGACTCGGTTTTGGTGGGAAAAAGGTGTTAATCATGAAAAAGGAATTACTTGGATCTCCTGGCAGAGATTGGTGAAGAATAATATTTTCGGTGGTCTTGGTTAAAAAGATCCATGAGTTCAATCTTGCACTTTTGGGAAAGCAAGGTTGGAAATTGATGACTCAACCTGATTCGCTAGTGTATCGTGTTCTTCAAGCTTGTTATTTTGTGGGTTTATCTTTCTTATCAGCAAATTTAGGAAGCAATCTGAGTTCTTTATGGAGAAGTATTTGGGAAACCCGTTCTTTGTTACAACGAGGTATGCATTGGAAGATTAGAGATGGTTCTTAAATTCTAATATGGGACTCACCGTGGCTCAATGATAAGGAGAATTATTTTATTGTTTCTTCCAGTCCTCCTAATTCAAATGTTTTCTTGGTTACGGATTTGTTGGAGAATGATTCATGGAATCTTGATTTAATTCGCTCGCTTTTCTCTAGCCATAATTGTGAACGGATTTTGGCAATACCACTGGGTAGACGACCAGTAAGAGATGATTGGTGTTGGAAATTTAAGAATAAAGGCCGCTACACAATGAAAAGCGCTTATAAACTCTTGTGTCCCCTTACAGATACAATTTTGTCAAGTTATTAGCAAGTATGGAGGCAGATATGGAACTGTGTGGTTTCGCCAAAGGTGATTAGTTGTGTTTGGCGTGTTCTAAATGGTGTATTACCGTGCTTATTGTATTAAGGAATGTATATTTACCATTAATGTAAAGATTAGGATGACTTGTATAGATGAAGATTAGTTCCCGTAATGTGTGGATCACTAGTTTAGTGCCTTGAGTTATGGAGATTTTCTCTACTTCTTTGTTATACTTCACTGTATATATGGTCGTGTATGTATCAAGAGTGAATATAGACATCACATTTTCTGATCATCAATCTCCAGCCTTAGTAGAACGCCGTCATAGACACATCATTGAAACAGCTAAGACCCTTTTGCACCAAGCTTCAATGCCTTCACAATTTTGGAGCTTTGCCTGTCAACACGCAGCCTATCTTATAAATCGATTACCAATGCCCAACTTAGGTAACCAATGTCCACATGAAATCTTATTCCAAGAAGCTCCTAACTTAGAGTCAGTCAAAACTTTTGGTTGCCTATGCTATCCATGGTTAAAACCGTATGCCCAACACAAACTTGATCCCAAATCCACCCCTTGTGTATATCTTGGTTTCTCTAACAAATACCTTTCTCATCAATGCTTTGAGCCGAACACCTCCAAAATATTTTTATCTCGTGATGTAGTTTTCTATGAAGATAACTTTCCTTGTGCAAACAAACTTTTTAAATTCAAGGACAATTTAGCTCATATTGCTTGTGAATCTTTTTCCAATGATGACAATGTGAAATATGATTTACAATCCCAACCACCCTGCTTTGAACTTCCAGGTTATTTGCCAGTAAAGTCGATCTTTACCACTCCAACAACGGCGTCCACGGGTTCAGGTATGACTTCCAATCCCTCTTTATCACTTACCACACCAACACCCTGTGAAACAGAACAGCCTACAAACCTTACTACGAGCTCAACACCAGCCCCAATTCGTACTTACCATCGCCACAGCAAATCACTCCCATCAAACACTCAATCTGTCAACTCTCCACCAACCAAACCCACCCAAACCATCGACTTACCATCTTCAACTCCACAAATACCACAATCAGATCCAATCCTAGAGCAACCACAACCAACACATACCATGGTTACTAGGTCCAAAACCAATAGCCTCAAACCTAAACAATTCCATGTCACCACTACACCATCTCCTACATACATCCCACGAACCTATAAACAAGCTCAAAAACAAAGCCATTGGTAGACTGCAATGCAAGCAGAATATGATGCTCTAGTTCGAAACCAAACATGGAACCTAGTCCCCTATGATTCTTCTAAGAACATTGTCGATTGTAAATGGTTGTTTCGTGTTAAGTATCTGCCTAATGGTTCAATTGACAGATACAAAGCCAGATTGGTAGCGAAAGGGTTTACTCAACGGCCTGGAATTGATTATCACTCGACATTCAGTCCGGTGGTCAAACCTGTCACTGTCCGACTCGTTCTTACAATTGCTACTCAGCTCTCATGGCCTATACATCAATTAGATGTCAACAATGCTTTTTTACAGGGTCATCTAGAAGAAGAAGTCTATATGAGGCAACCTCCGGGATTTCAATCGGCATCGTTTCCTAATCATATTTGCAGATTGAACAAAGCCATTTATGGCCTCAAACAAGCACCTCGTGCTTGGTACACTGAGCTAAAAACTCATTTAGTTCACTATGGGTTTGTGACGGCAAAATCCGATTCATCCTTATTTATTCTCCACACCTCTCAATTCACTGCTTATGTCCTTGTGTATGTAGATGACATAATTGTCACTGGCAATCAGTACCACGGTGTTCGTCAAATCATTGATGCTTTAGCGAATCGTTTTTCGATTAAAGACCTGGGTTCGCTACACTATTTTCTTGGCATTGAGGTTATTTCTACTACTGATGGTTTGTTTTTATCCCAGAATAAATATGTTACTGATCTGTTGGAAGATTTAAACATGGCTGAATGCAAGGGTGTACCAACCCCAATGAGTTCGACGACAGATTTCTCCAATGAATCTATTGATGACAATGTCGATGCTACACTTTTTAGACGAGTAATTGGCAAGCTTCATTATTTGTCTTTTACTCGTCCAGACATTGCCTTTGCCGTTAACAAACTGTCTCAATTTATGCACAAGCCAAGTGCTAATCATTGGAAAGCAACCAAGAGGGTTCTACGGTATCTTCAACAAACATCACACCTGGGCATCCGAATTGCTCGTGACGGTAAACGTCAACTTCTTGCGTACTCTGACTCCGATTGGGCTGGGGATCCCAATGACCGAACATCCACCACAGGGTTTATTGTGTATCTTGGTAGCACACCAATCTCATGGTCATCGAAGAAGCAACGATCTGTCTCCCGATCCTCCACAGAGGCAGAATATAGAGCTGTTGCTGCTGCTGTTTCCGAGACTAATTGGATCCAAAATCTTCTCTCTGAACTTCACTTCTCTCTTCCTCGAGCACCAACGATACTATGTGACAATGTTAGCACCACTTACATATGTGCTAATCCAGTCTTTCATAGTCGAATGAAGCATGTGGCAATCGATTTCCACTTTGTTCGGGAGCAAGTACAGAATGGTCATATTCAAGTTCAACATCTTCATACGGCTGATCAAGTTGCGGATATTCTAACGAAACCTCTGCCCCGGGCTGCGTTTCTTCGCAATCTCTTCAAACTGGGTCTCGCTGATCATACCGTCAACTTGCGGGGGCGTAATAACGTATCAGAAAGTTAACTTATCCTCTGCTAAGTTTAAACTTCTGCTACTGTAAATATTTTATTGTTTGTGTTATCTCTTATCCTTTAGGATTAGTTACAATCTTTTGAATTCAAATAGGTTTAAATTTAAAATGTAATCTCTGTAAAGCTTTGTAATCCTTGTTGTGTATAAATACTCATGATCAATAAAATATCAAACATAGCTTTTACTCTCATAGAAGTGAATGGGAAGAATGCTGCACCTCTTTACCAGTTCCTAAAATCGCAAAAGGGTGGATACGTTATAGATGCCATCAAATGGAATTTCACAAAATTTGTGGTGAACAGAGAAGGGAAGGTGGTGGAAAGATATAGTCCTACACATCTCCCCTTAAAATTGAGGTTTGGAAATCCTTTTCTTTGACAATGGTTCCTCTAATTGGTATTCATTCCCTTCATTTTTTTTATGGCTTTCTACAGGACATACAAAGCCTGCTGGCAAGTGCTTAGGAACCAAATAAATGGATTATCTGTGATGGAGAAACAGCTTAATACAGTGAATGTTGGTGGATTTCTTATTATTTAAATTTAAATTTTCTTTAATCAACAAGGAAATCTTTATTATTGTACTCAGTAAGATGGCATCTGTAATGATTTGAGAATGGTACAACTACGCATCTTTCTTGCTATACTTGTGCAGTTCCATTTCGTTTTCTGCTTTATATGAGGACACCCTGCATTTCCCTTCAGAGTTTCTGTAGCTATGGAGCAAGGAGTTCAGCTGTACAATACAGATTACTACCTTCCTAAACAGGGTAATTACCATGATACTAAATTTTTACTGATTGGAAAGCAAGGAAATAGAGAAGAGGGAAGGAAAATTCAGACTTATTAACAGGAAAGTTATAGTTGGTTTAATATGTCTCTTGTTTGTAAATCATACAAAAGCTCCCATGAAGCATCATATTTGAACTATCAGTTAATTATGTCAACGCACTATGCGTTGTTCAAGAATAGTAATGGACTCTAGATTTATATATTGAACAGCAAAAGGAGGATGGGACTAAAATCTTCAAAACATTTACAGCATCCGTCTTATGGAAAATGTTACGAATCTTGGACCCTTATGGTAAATTGTCTGTAAGCAATTTGTCCAATGTATTGTAAAACTTTAAATGGTCTGGAAAATGGAGAAGAAAGTTTCCGGTTCTCCCTGTGTTGCACTCTAATTTCACGATAAGGTTTCAGCTTAACGTAAACTCAGTCATTGATTGCAAAGACATGATCAGAGTGTTTTTATCCCTTAATTGCTTCATATGATTCTGAGCATGAGTACTATGAACTTTGGTTAACTGAAGAGCAGCCTCGTGATTCGTCAAGGATTGATTCACCATCAACCCCTGTAATTACCAGTTAGATAAGGAATATGAACTCAAGGAACAAAACCATACAAGGAGCATCTCCATCATATTTCGGCAAGCCTTCTATGAAATCCATATTGACTTCAATCTAAACCTGACTAGGGAGGCCAAAGTTTGATATTTATTTCGTTGGCAAACACCACACTGCCTGATAAGTTTTCTGATGTGAGTTTGCATCTTTTCCAACACAACAACTGCTTAGTCCACGTATAAGAAGACTTCAAATCCTCTCCGTATTTCAATCTCTGAATCAATGAATGGAATAAATAAACCATTAGTTTCTCAGCTCCTCTTGATCTCCTATCAAGAACTTTGAATTTGTTAAACTAATATGGTATACAACTCATCACTTTCAATCCTACAGACCATCAACTGTTGTGTTAGCCACTCCTTTATTGTATTAAAAACTACATCATTCGAGGTAGGGAACCATTGAACCCCCCAATACTATATTATTTCCCCCAATCCTGATAATCAAGCCAGGAGAATACAACCCTGATGATGAAGTTGGATTCGCTACCGTGGGTTTGGTATAAAGTCCAAAGCTGATTATCAGGCTTCATATCTCAACAGCAACTTCATCATCATCATCATCATCATTATCATCACACCCTGTCCGAAATTTCACAGTAAATTCCTAGATTGTTTTTTCATAGTTAGCTTTCATTTCGTATTTTTAGCTCAATCACAATTCTTACTGAGAATGCTTCTAACACCAATTTGACACAACAACAGTTGATGAAACTTAATTAGGATTATGTGTTTTAAGAAATTTTCATTGATTGAAATGGAGAAGGAGAGATAAATCAGAAGTGTTATTTGCGAAAAAGTTAGTTATTTTCGTTATCAATGACTATTATAGTCAGGATACCCGTCTATCTGATTCATCACACGTCTTATCTTTACCCCTTAGATCCTCGTTCGTTTTATTCGTCATTATTGACTTTACAGCCCGATGTCGTCTCGTCTTCTACATCTCACTATGGAGATGTATCGATCACAGCCAGGGTAATCCTGCATGATCTAACCAAAAACACAAGAAAGGAATATAACAACAAAGTGGGCATTTGTAAGATTTGTAAGATTGCAGGATGTGACAGATTAGCATCACAACCACCTCATAATAACGGTCGGAGAAATGAACAAATGAAATTAGTGACTGCATTCATGAAAATGACCTCCCAATGAATACAGATGCCACAAGCAAAGGACATTGACTAATTCTCTATTTCAGCCTATGGTGTGTGAGAAAGGCGCATCGAAGACAAATGAGAATTGACGCCAAAGGTTTGACCCGGTGGTAATAGGCCATTAAATCCGACATCAATCACGTACACTGAAAATAGGTACGTAAAGTTCATTCAAGTAAAACGTTAAACTTTCATATTTTCGGAGAAAGATTATGATATCATCTGTTACATCCATTCATTCAGGATAAACAGATAATCTGAACTCATTTTTACGACGAAGTTGATATCAGAAAAAATGGTTAGAAAATGATCTTGTTGTTTATGTTTTTCACCCCTGGGGACAAGCTATAAAGGGAAGTCAGCTTAGTATTTCCATGAAACTCTCAACATGTAGCAATCAATCCACAATCATATGCTTGCATAACAGATGAAGATTTAAATTTATGCCATTAGTTCATTAGCCTGCCATCTGACATTAGACTCGTGCTTATGAGCTACTCCTGCTTTGCATTTCTTGTCAGATCAGACAAACCCACGATCTCTCAAGTCTCTAATAATTAGTATCACATATTCACTAAGTCACGGCTTTTAGTTTACTTTGGAAGGCTTTAATGATTATTTAAGCTGGACGCCCGTAAGCCAATTCCTTATTTCTTCCGACTTGAATCATCGTTGAAATTCTGATATGGTCCGTAAGTTCCAGTACTATGTCACAGTCACGGACAAACAAGAATAATCCACCAATTTGCCAAAATCCCAACAAACTCACATAGCAAAACTCAAATCTCAACTATTGAGGTTAAGTTCAAAAGCTATTCAAACCAAGAACTTGGAGACAGACCGGACAGCATTGTACACATCAAAGTCCGATATCGCGCTTCGGGACATGATCCTCTGTCCTCTCTACTCTGTTCCAACCTTGCTCTCTTTCATCTCAGTCATATATTTATGTGAGTCTCAAGATAAAGTAGAGCAAGGTTGAGACAGAATGGATGGAACAGAAGATCTGAGGGGATCGCGCTTCCCTGTCTGCTTCACTTCTTTCACCACTTCCCTCCTCCCCTGGCTCCTTTTCCATACTAGCATGATGGGGTAGTTTATCGATCCAATAATAGGTAAAACACAAGTCTGTTGTTAGCACGAGTGAACATTGTCAGTGTAAGGGCAAAACATCAATCATTCTGGGATCAACCAACTTGTGAAACGACAATAACCAATGGCTCAACCCGGTTAGATTAGTTACCTCAGCAAATGCAGAGGTTCGAAAGTATTTGGTAAGGGCTCTCACCACAGCGTGAAAAAATAAGAGCTCAGGTTGTGATGTACATAGACATATCCAACACATAGAAGGAACAGTCCAAAGAATAACTTCTATTCACAGGTTCGGTTATCCTGAACCTGATGGAATACATATTATTATATCAATATACATAGCCTTCTTGAGTTAAGCCAGTTTCAGGTAATCTCAAAACTGAAACATTTGACTTCTTTAAACTTCATTGAATAGGCACTGCCGCCTGTTCACATTTAAAGGATAGCAGGGATTTAATTCACACAAGCAGGTCCAGCTGATCAGCCCGGCCAAGCACAATATAGGCTTGAAGCTCCAGGCTATTGATTTTCCTTCGCCAAGGATCATATCCCTTGTTCACAAACATATCTTCTAGTTTTCCTCAGCTGCATAGCTTAACTGTGCAGGCCACTGCCTGCGCCCAATATTTGAGCCTAGCTTTAACATCTTCGGGATGATCACCTGATTAAGAACACAGGGAACATATGAGTGACAATCAGCTGAATGGTATATTTATCAGGGTCAACAATGAATGTAAGCGAATAAAGTCTATTGTTGTCACTACACTATTCTCAACGATCATAAAACATCTTGGATGATAATTTTCACATCGAGCAAACGTACTTAGTCTGAGAATGCACATAAAAAGTTTTTAGCCCAGATCATATGAATTAACTCACTACATAGTGCACAGAATAGCTGAGAATACACAAAACAACAAGAACAACAGAGAAAAGCATTTGGCAATGACCAAAATTCTAGGATCATAACTAAAATCATAGGTTAAGTTCATCCGATATTGGTAGGATCAAATTTCTGGATCTAAATCTATATGCTCAGCAAACAACCGTAACCCAGGTCATATCTAACATTCAGAGTTTGCCTCGATTCAAACAAAATCATTAACCATAAGCCGATATTTGGCATAAAATTATCTCAACAACCAGAACAACAAATTAACTCCAATAATCAAAAGCCAAACAACAAGAAAACAGACCAACTATAAGACAGTTGGCTGATGGCTCACCAGGACTTGAGATCTTCCAATTGGCAACAGGACCCGAAGCCGTCTCACGCACAGCAGGAGAGGTTCTCTCAGGGTACTTATTGTGCTCATCGAGGAACTTCTGGCTCATGGAGTAACAAAGCTCAAGAGCTGGAAGAGTATTACATAGCTCAGGAATTTCATCGAAACTGAACCCAAACCCAAGGTCCAGACACCCTTTGAGCTCATCGAGATCATCATCAGTCAAGCTCTTGGTTCTCTTCAAATCATCGTCACTGCTGTTGCTGCTATCACTTGCCACCTCCACATACCCTTCAAGCAAGACCTGGTTTTTCTTCTTCTGCTTCACCATGGCCTGTGAAAGACTCTTGCTTTTTTTGATAATGGGGTTGCTTGGGTTCACTTTTGTCCATATATCGTCAGCTTCAGGGTACAAAGATTCATCATTTGCATATGTTTGAGAAGATGGAGCTTCAGTTTCAACTCCTTGTTGGAATCGGGCTGCTGGAGACACCCATGCTTCATGTTCACAATAACTACTTGCCATGTCTCTTTTTTTCTCTCTGCAGTTTGTTGTCTCTATCTAACTAAACGTGCTCGTCTGACGACTCTGGGAGATTGAGAGGTTGAGATACCAGGCTTATAAAGCTGCACCGTATGAACAGATCAGACCGACTCTCCTTTCATCTTATTATTTTAAATCATGAAGATGGATGTGCATGTATGCGTGTGAAAACATACATACATACATATCATATCATGTCTGGTAATGGGATGAGTTGGCAGATGGGACAGCTGTAAGTAGGTCGATCAAGACAAAAGAAGCCGAAAGAGGACCAGTAAGGAGCCTACTAATTGCGGGGCCCACCATGTGTCTAAGTGATTTCCTTTTTGATTTGATTTTGATTTTTTTATTGGTCTACTCCTTAGGTGTATTGTATAATAAATAGTTTGTTTAAAATATATAAATAATTTATTTTCAATAAGCCATTTAACAGTGAATTAGTTTCAAATTAAGTCGATTTAAATAATATTTACAATTTCAATTTATCTTTAATTTTAATTTTAAGCTATCATCTTTCCCAAAATTATAATTATCATAAAAATAATTAAAATTTAAAACCAATAATTTGTAGTATAAATAAGGGAAAAATAATAATTTTTGGTTAAATACTCAAAAAGTATTTGTAATTTAATAGGTGAACGATGAAAATATTTAATCTTTTAATTTATTTTTTGAGTCTAAGAATATCTCTGCGCAAGATTGACACACACAACTTAGATAAATAGTGAGTAGAACTTTGTACCACATCAGATATAAGTAGAATTTTGTAACATATAAGGTATATTTATTCTATAAATTTCTTAAACCTTTGTTTTTTAGATTTGCATCTCCTAACGAGGATATATAATATTTTTTAAGCTATTACTTTTTAAAGTTTTAATTCTTTTTATTTTATTAAAAAAATATTTTTAAATTTTTATTTATTTATTTTACTCTTTAATCTGCATCATTCTTTTATTATCATATATGTATGTAGGTCTACCAGAAATTGTCTCTCTATTGTATAAGGATAAGGTTGTGTACTATTAAATTTTTTCAGACTTTACTTTATTGTCGAATTTCAGACTGAACGTGATGATGATAATAATGATGATTTCTGTTATTTAAAAATGATAAGATACTAATATATTTTGAACATTAGGAAATTGAAGAAATATGCTTATTCTTTTTAATTAAATATCTTATTATTTCCCCATAGACTACTTATGACATGTTTGATCGGTTTTTGGGTCCGCTTTGAGCTTTCTAGGACGGAAAAAACCAAATTCCACGTTCATACTTGTGGCATGTCTACGTACTATAATACAAAACTGTGATATGTTCGGTCTTCGTGACTTTGGTTTGGTTACATATAAATATCTCCATGCACACCGACCAACCGCGGATGCTTTTTCAAGATGCAATCAATTCACACTACTCGGGAGTTTGGAAACAATAAATTTAGCTCCCAGGAATTTGAACATGGAAAAAACATGTATACTATACATACGCAAAGTTTGAAGATGAGAACAGTCCGAACCGAACTTTAATGTCTACAAGACAAATTCGCAGGTAAATTGAGACAATTCTCTCGTTTCCCATTAACTTAGAAGTTAGTGTATTTTTAGCCTTGTGGAACGTTATTACGTTGCCGAGGAATCAAGTTTGTAGCTTTGTGACAGTGAAAGATTTAGGTTTATGTTTGGTATCAGTTCAGATAAGTAAACAGATAAACATTTCTTAGATGTATGAATTTCAAGTTTGATTATTACATTGAGCTTCCTACCTTAATCTACTGCATCTTATATTCTCTTCTTTTTTTTTATGCTCTAGAGGGAGAGCCTTGGAGCAACCGATAAAAGTTACTCTTTTATGACCATAAGATCACATGTTTGAATCATAAAAATAATCTCTTTGTAAAAATTATAAAAGAAAGGCTGCATACATTAATGTCACTTCTCCGACTCTCACAAAACGAGAAGGTTTTGTACATGGAATATGTTGACTTTAATATCTAGAGTAAGTACCTCCATCGCCAGATCCACCCCCCGACGAGCCCAGCCCCGTCCCAGCCCAGTCCAGCCCACATTGCCCTAACAATCCCTTCCCACGCGGAAGTAATTATCCCACACCCGGTTCCTTCCACGGACCCCCCAGGCGCCTTGGACAGGGGATCAATGGACTTGGACCCGAGAGGCCCAACTCCCGATTTCCATTCGTCCCCTCCCAGCACTAGCCAGGAGGCAACCCCTCCCCGCCCTCCCGACCCAATCATAGGTCCACCGGCCCATGTAGCCTCGAACACCGCTTCAGATACCCATATGGCGGACCTCGCTCCAGCGCATGCGATATGCCCCGATCCGGATTTGACTCCTCTGAGTCAACCCTTCCGAAGTCTGACTTATCATTTTTTCCTATGTTTTTATGACGATATTTATATGGAATTGCCAAAGGGCTGGAGGTCGATCCTTCAAACCCATCATGAAGAATTACATTATAATCCACAAACCTCGGCTCGTTGTTTTGGTCGAACCTCGTATAAGTGGCGATCGCGCGTTGAAGGTGATTCGCTCTCTCGGTTTCGGCTTCTCCTTTCGGGTGGAAGCAGAGGGGTTTTCGGGTGGCATCTGG
>JANSVB020000016.1:849985-862042 GCA_025504935.2 Erythroxylum haughtii
GGGGTCAGGAATACCACATTAAGCAAGTAAAGAATGTTAAAATAGCTAATAATTGTATGAAAAACCTTTCAAAGGTGCCTTTTGAGGTGGAGCTAGGCTCAATTTCTCATAAACTATAGGTTTTCAGAAATTCAAAAGTTATCATATTTAAACATGGGATGATTTCTCACCATAAAAGGATTGGTTTTACAATCATAATCTGGAGAATCTATGAACTTGGAATTTCTAACACATAGAAACCTAGAATTATTTTAAGACTTTAGCATTGCTCTTGTGCAACTTTCTGTAACTAGCAGTGTTGCCAACATTGTGTATGGGCTGTTGCGCATAAAATTGACATTTTGAAACGTCTATGTCTTTATTATTGCTATTGGCTTAGAGATGTTATGGAAAAGGGATCTGAACTCTCACAGTTGAAAGTCGATTAGAAATGGGCATCACAGACTAGCATCTGACTGCTAGAAAGGAGCTTCAATAGAAAGTAGCTTTGAAGTTGGCAGTTGTAGAGAAGGAAGTGGTACACACTTGGAATAGCTATTGAAAGAAGGGTTTCGCCAATGGTGATTGAAAGTTTTAGGTGAAGAGCCCTATGAAGGCACCATAAGAGGCTTTAATAGGCCCAAAATGGATTAACATAAGGCTACCTTTGAAGGTGATGTGCAACAATAGCTGTAAATGGATAAGTATGTTAACTTTAAGGCTAAAGCAAAGGTTGTTTGATTAAATTCATCTACATAGGGAAGCCATGGGTCCATGCATCTTGTGCATGGCTATGTAACAAAAGCATTGGAATCAAAATTCCAACCTCACAACATGCCTAAAGAATCCAGAATCATATGTATGTAATAGACATAATTGAAAGAGTGTGTAATTAAAATTGTGTACCTTAAGGACAACTCCTCCTTTCTTACTTCTTCTCCTTGTTTGGGTTGTTACAAACATCAAACACCTTCCTTGACCTCTTGAGAGCATGACAAGATGGAGAATAATAGTGTGTAAGGGTGGTGAGAGCACCGAACAAGATGAATTCAAGTAGATGCTCAATCGAGAGTTAGATCATAATCAAGTTACATGCAATTAAACTTGTGCAACAATTGCATAAAATTGCATGAACAAACCTCAAAATCACTCCTCTCAACCTCCAGAACTCTTCTGGACCCTTAGCCTCTCAATGGAGTGTGTTTTAGGCTGAATTTCGTTGTTTGACCATAAGTGAAGAACTCACTTATGTACCACCTGTCATAAAGTAGGTCACGATTGTGGACTATAAGTCACAATTGTGACTTGCTTAAAATGATAGCCATGCACACTTTATTTTTCATCCAATCTTTTATGTGTGTGACCTTTAGATTCTCGAATATTTTGAGTACTTGAATTAACTCTTAATCCGATTATATCATGAATGGTTTCATGCCACTTGAATTAACTCTTAATCCAAGCAAATCATGAAGGGTTTTATGATGCCAATTTATTGGAATGTAAGTGAATTAACACACAAACTCTTCGATAGTTAATTAGCCGACTTATAAACCTTTCCATAAGCAATTACCGTGTAATTTGTCCCTTCACCATCTCATACCCTACTTGGTTCGGAGTATGGGTTATGTGTCAACTCCCACTAGATTGATTATGTCACATCTAGTCCAAGTAATATTAGTTCTTGTCTTAGGGATCTTATTACTCTATGTGTCATTAAAGACTCTCCTCGTGACACATAACTGTTTTGCCCAGAGACTCCTGAGTAATGATCTCGACAAGAGGCCGTGGGTATCATCTCCTTTTATCAAGAGTGGTGAATCCTTTATTAGCTACCCAATTACCTTCGAATCCCAATAGTTATACCCAATCACCACCTTATGAGCAACCTCGTCTTGAGGCAATAAGGAATAGTGTCAAAGCACAAGATCAGTATCCAAGATATCCTTGAGTACCTCAAGTCTAAGGATATTTATACCATTGTTATGATGAGATTAATCACTAATATTTGATAGATCATCCATATGATAATCTTATAGCGGGTCATCCAATGTATTTACTACTCTTAGTAAACACCCACAGGTTAACTTTAAACATCTCATGCTTACAGTTTATGAGATCCACTGCTTGATCAAATCAATGAGTATAACATATGCTACTCTATCCAAATTAACATTGTCCTGTCTCATTAATCCTATGACTAGGGATAATTTAGATACTAACATAATTACACATGATAAGAATCTCATTATCATGATCTCATCATGATTTCCTTCGTGTTATGTTTATATCATGAGCTTCATTAATTCAATTTAAGATCGACATCAATTCATAAATAAATGAACTTCAAATTAATGAAAATTATTTTTCGCTTCATTAATCAAAATAAAGTTTGTACAAAAGTACTAAAGGTGATTGCTTTTAGAGTCTACTCTAACAATCTAAAACTAAGATAAGAATTATTTAGACATGATTTTTAATGTAATTTAAACTAAGAACGAGATAACTTATTTAGCTTTTGGATTAAAGTAATCCTAAGACTAAATTAAGTTATTTTAAATGTAGAATAACGTATTCTTAATTAAACTAAGTTCCAAACATAATTTTAAAATAGTTTTAAAATCAATTTTTAATTCTAAAGATAAAGTAATTATTTTTTAACTTGAGTAATATTAATAATTATATTGATTCTTAATTAAATTTTATAAAAGTAATTTCTAAATTAGAATTAATTATTTCAATCAGATTGAAATTGATTAATTAGATTCCTTAAAAATAAGAAAAGTGCTTTATTAAATAATTAAGAAAGGTGTTTCTTGATTAAATTTATTATTTTATTTAGAGAATAATTATTCTATATATTCAAAAATTAATTATTTTTATAAATAATAAATTTCTTGATTTATTACAAAAAAATTTCTTGATTAAATTTGAAATTATATTTTCATTTATTAATTGTGAAAAATGATCTTTTTTAAAAAAATTAAAATAGTTTTTTCAATTTATTAAAGAATGATTTTCTAATTAATAAATAAATTAATCTCTAAATAAATAATTTGAAGGACTTTCTTAATTAAATTTAAAAGTATTTTATTTATCTTTGAAATTATTTTCCTTTAATATTATAAAATAATTTTTAAATTAAGAAAAATTATTAGATTATAAATAGTTTTTGAATTGGACTATAATTTCTTACTTTTTTTATTTTTTTTAAAGGAAATTTTCTAAATTATAATAGGTAAGAAGCATAATTTATTGAAAAATGTTTTCAATTAAATTTTGTTGCAGGAGTCAAAATAACTTGAAATTGTTTTCAATTAAATATGAAAATTGTTTTCAAATAAAATTAATTTCTATATGGAATAAGAATTAAATTCATTTAAGAATCTATGAGTTTAATCTTATATAATTATCAAAGGAGTTATAAATATTATTTTAGATTATAAAGATCAATAACTAGAATCAAACAAAACTTGATGTTTTTTTTGCATATGATTTGATTATATGTGCATAAATTGCATGCTTAATTTATATATTTGAGAGATGTATGTATGTATGTATGTATCTCTCATTAAAATATTAAGTATACATTAAGAGCAATTGTTGCCTTTTATTGTTTATAAGAATAAATTAGAGTTCTGTTTATTGTTAGGCTTATTAAGAAAACTCAAGCCGCTTTAACCTGAATATGTTTAGTTTTATAACATAGGTCATACGTAACTAAATTTGCATGATTTGTATGGACAAACTCATGATCATATATATTTAGAGGCAAGGTTAGGAATAACATATAAGATATAATTTGGCGAGAGTTGTCACCTAATAGATCTAGGACTCGTATAAGATGTGATTGATAAGGATGTTATCTACCTTATTTAAGTTTGGTTGGTTTGTTGAGTGACTCAAGGTCAACTAAATTTAAATAAGATCCTATCCCACTAGAGAAATTAGGGCAATCTTTTTGAATAATAGTGGTGACTATTATTTTTAAATAAAATAGTGAGAGTAAACAAAAACATAATTAAAGTCTTAATATTATTTGGTAGTCATGACATGTAACCAATATTTGTTTTTTTTTTATTTATATTTTGTTTTGAGTGGAATTTGCCTTCTTTAGTGTAGTTGATATCAAGTTACTAAGCTAAATTTCTTAGGCATAGGTTATGATTGAGAAGAGGTCTCAAATATAAAGAGAAAATTTATATGTCCATTATGCAATATTGCTACTAATTCCTGTTAAGGATTTGGTGACAAAATTTGGAGATATATCAAAATCATATAGATGATAAAATGTGATGATATTTTGATTAAACTAATGTCTCATAAATTTTGATAACAATCTGTAAGATGTATGTTAACATCATGATAGTAAGATGAAAGATGTTGCATGAAAAGTTGAAAGGCATAGTAGCTTAATGGAATTATTCCATTTAATTTAGCCCATTAAAAGTATAAATATGAACTATAATTAAAGAAATTTGCTATAGTATGATAATAATTATCATTAAAAGAAAAATGATTGTATGAGTTTTCTTGCCTATGTGATATCATAGAGATTGTATGTATTTCTAATTTATGCTTATGAGTATTTGATATTTCAAATTAAACATTACTACAATATTCAAAGCATGCTAAGAATAGCTTGTTGAGAAAAAGTAGTTGAACCAAATTTATGCAAACAGTTTATATAGGTTATATGAAAGGAATTTTTTTTTTTGGTAAATCAGTTATAAGATTAAAAGAAGAATAAAGTTATATACATGGCTTGAGAGAGTGTAGAAACTCATCTCAATTATATCAAAGGCTTAAAGTACCTTTGCTACTTAGTTCCCCGAGAAAAGCTCCACAGGTGGAAAATACATCAATACTGGATACTAAGATACATTGAGGACCTAATAACCTAAGCAAACTACATCAAGTGAATTATTCTAAACAAGAAACAATCATGCAATTGTGCAAAGGAGATCTCAAATAGCTTAAGAAAACACATCAATCACACATTCTCAAAAACCCCCCATTAATGTATGCTACATTTCTTGGATTCTGCCTACCCTTGGTGTTGAAATCTAGCAATGACTGGTTTGCTGTAAGTTGGTGCTGCCCCATCTCGATCTTCCTTGGCCATTGAGTTGTCCTGCAAGCTTCTAGTCTACTGTCAGCTTGTTGCTAGAGTTGGTGCCCTTCCGAGAGGTGAAGTGTTGTGGATGACAAACTTCACTTGATGGAATATGGAGAGTGAAAGTGCTGCTATGCTGATGAGTAGCTGCTGCCAGCAGTCTCCTACAAGTTTGTTTGTTTACCTTAGGTTGGAACCTGACCTTAGCTAAATTGTTGTATAGTGTGGTTGCTGGAAAGGGAGACACCCCTGCTGGATTGGGTTCACCTATATACATCTACAATTGATGGAAAAATAGTTTCCATCTTTGAATGTGGTTGGATAGCTTCGGAGTGGACAAGTGTTACCATCAGTCTCCAAAATTTTTGGTTGTGTACCTAAAATAAAAACTTCATAACAGATGTAAGTGAGTAAAGAAAAAACTCTCCTGCCTTACCTTCCCTCAGTGTGTGCTCTGAGTTGTTCCTGAACTTGGGTGATCACTCTTATATGAAAGGAAACTTATTCTTGAGAAGAATACAAAGTTAAATAACCGAGACCATCCTTTTATATCATATTGGTTAAATGAACATAATATGAATCATAAAGTTCCACACTAAGATATATATGCATCCTTTTGATTATAAATTGTATAAAATTTGTTATGTTGAAGAATAAACAAATCAATATTTGGTGAAAGGATGATCATGGTATTGAATTGTTAAATCTTATATATGTGAAGTGTTAGATGTAATATCAATTTATAAAAGGATGATATTGGTAAGTCATTACATTGCTAATGATTTTTTGAGATATAGTCATACGTATTGATAGAAATATTGATTTAAAATTTCTGAAGAGTTTAAAATGTTTAGATCTAAGTATAAACTAAGCATTGAGAAGGCTAAAGCATTTCGATAAGACTGATGTCATGAGATTTATTTTTTGGTTATTTATAGGGATCTAGTAATTTCCTCCATAATTAAATTCCATAATAGTATAGATTTATGTAAGGAGGAATATACCATATGAGATATCATATGAAGCAATATTTATTTCTTCTGTAGCTATGCCTAATACTACAACTTACCTTTGATAGTTACAATTAAATCACTCAGTAAGATTTGATATTAGATGTATAATGCTATGACTGTGAAAGAGTCAAAATTAGAATGTTATGACTGTGAAAGAGTCAAAATTAATGACTAGGGATTTGATGTTTAGTTGAAGCATATATTATCTAGTAAGTTTATATCCAAATTGGATAATAAAAGGTTATGAAATATCCAAAAGGTTAGATATAATCTTACGTATCCCATTTAAAAAAAATGTTTGCTTTGATGTATACTTATAGAAGAATAGTAGATAATTAGTGGGAGTAAGATAAAATTTGAATAGTTCAAATCCCATAACAATACATCTAATTGGAGCTAGTGGTTTTTTTGATATATTTGATGTATAATTAAAAGGACATGAGATGTTGAAAGATTCACTTTTATAATAAATTCAAAGATTTTGTTTAAAAGAGGATTGCGAATTTATCATGTCAAGAAAGAAGGTTAGTGGGAGTATAATTATCCTTTTTAGTGGGAGTATGTAGAAACTTGTTGCTCATAGAGACATCAATATTTCATATTTTCAATTGTTGAAAATATAATTGTCCAAGAACAACTCTTGTTGGTTATGAAAAGATAACAACTTATTTGTAAGAATAAGATCTATATAGATAGATACGATGTGCCTATCCTAAGTCTAAGTACAGAGATGATGTATTAAAGGTGTTTAGCATTTGAGATATCCGATACTTGTGAACCAAAAAATATATCCATTATTATAGATGTTAACTTTAGAAGAAATCAATATTAAGTTATATTTTACTCAATATTATATTAAGACTGGAAAGGTGCCAATGTAGCATTAATTGCTAATGAAGCCAAAATACACTTTTCATTTAGTGAAATGATTAATTAGATTAAGAAGTTGTTTGATAAAAATGGTATAATTCTTTCATTGTTCAAGATAGTAATGTACTGTAAAACATTTAAGCCATTAGGCTTGAAAAGGAGATAAAGTCTTACTAAAGATCCAAGTATGTATTTAGGCAAATTTACTTAATTATGATGATAACTAAGACGAAAAGTATAAGATTTAAGTAAATTCTTACTATAGAAAATCTTGAAGAATTCTCTCTCTAAATCACTATCCCAATAGTAGCATGATCTTCATATGATGAATTGGTATAAGATATTTAAACCATTGGCTTAGTGCAAGCGAGAGATTGTTAGTTTATGCCCTACAATCATTTAGTAAGTTAGATGTATATGTAAAGTCTATGGGATAACTAGACATTGTAAATCAAATCATTATGAGATCATCATTATGAAGTTCACATTGCATTTATGTATTATCCTAAATTATTCCTAGTAATTGATTTTAATAAATATTGGACATTAATAAAACGTAAAAAAACAAGGAAATTTTATGTTTTTCCTTATTAAAGAAGTGGTTGATTTCATAGTATGGAGACACTTAAAATATGTGTATGCGTTTATTAGAGAACAAGTTCACTAAATTGATCTCATATGAGAAATCTATTTGGTATATTACTTGTATATACATGACAATTCTCACTATGATGATTGCATAAGTAATCCTTTGACTTGACATCTCTAAAATATCTCGTATAGGGATTACTATGTTTTGATATTACTTATCACCTATTCTAATCAAAGGTAGCTCAATTAGTGGTCTTTTGATATAGTATGGATTATATGGAGGTAGTTGAATAATCAATATAAGATTCATTACCCTAAAGTGATTAGCGAGAATGTTCCATTATTCTTGATTAGTATTAGTTTGGGAGTCCTTAACCAAAGTAGAATGACACTTTGTAAAATAGTTTACAAATATCATCAATTGAATCAATTACCAATGGTAGAGAACTAATATGATTGGACTCAAATTGAGTAGACATTACTTCCATACTTTATATCTAATTGGATATTGTATGAAGAAAATTTGAATTATACAAAAAAATCATGCTATATTTAAGTGGTCATGATACATTACAAGACGTCAATTTCCATCTATAAATATAAATTATCTAAATAGAGAATTAATGATTAATTAAAGAAGTTTAAGTTATCTAATCCTATTTATGATTTAGGATTATAATTTATATTCATTGCCAACATAATTAGAAATCTAATGGGTCACACATAAATAATGAGTTAAAGAGAGCAGAGGTATTTTAATCAAGTCAGACTTGATTATAAAGTTTAAGTTTGAGAAAATTTATAATTAAATATAAGATATTTAATAAATAAGAATCCAATATAAGATATTGGATCTTATTTGAGACTAATTAGTATTTAGTTAGAATTGAAATTAGGATTTAATTTTAATTAAATTATTAAAATATCTAAAAGCTATTATAAATAGGTTTAGGCTCTAAAGAAGCTAGCATTTCTTACCTAACCCTCTCTGTAACAGTTGCAAAGTTCTGTCAACACGTTTTATGGATATCATTAGAGGTCAAACACTTATGTGACTACGGTAGTTGAGATGAGTTAGTTTTAGAAACGGTTTGAGGGAAATTACAAGAAAAGGATTAAGCTTCACGATAAGGTATGAATTATAATTCATGTTTGATTATATTTTATATATGAATCATGTTATAGAATTTAAGTGATCTCGACTTCAAAAAATCAAAATGAAAAAGGTTACATGATTACTCTACTACACATATGATTGAATCCTGCCTCGATGTCCCAATGCTCAGGTATGGTGCAACTTTTCTCTTACTAAATATGGTACAAAATGTCAACTATTTCTTATATTAAAAATATGTTAATTATTGTTTTAATTGAAATTGATATTTCTTTGTAAGTAAAAGTCAAAGAGGCTTAATAGCTTGTTTTGTCTATTGTGGAGGATTTATAAGTAACATGAGGCCTTGAGTTGTGTTTAACATGTTTTTGTATTATTTTCCTTTATCGGTAGTTTGAATATAAAAAGTTTGATATATGTGTGACAAGCATATTATAAAAGAATGTGTGACAATCAATACATGATCTTGCATGTCACTCTATTGAGTATTAACAAAGAGTTATTGATATTATGCACAATGCTCTTACAGAACATTGAACAAGTAGCTATATTAGGCTATTTGCATGCTATTTTATAGGGAACTATATGGACTTAAAATATGTTAATATATAAATTGTTCTTATCAACAAAATTGCATGTTATACGTAAAACCTCTATAAGAGATTTAATGCCTGTATGTAATACCATAATGCTATTTTTCCATTTTATATGTAACACTTAATCTTAAGCAAATAGTCTTATGGTAAAAACATCCATATTGTTTTAACAAGAAGCCAGGAAAGAACCTTTTTCTGCCTTTTCCATAAAGTTAATATCCTATTAGGTAAAACTAGAGAATCAAGGGACTTCTTTTCACACTATCTTGTATATATGCTTAACTAATATTAATCTTGTATATGTATGTGTATATGTATATATTCTTTAATACTAATTAAAGGACCCCTAACAACCTCTCTACTAGTTAGGGGTGAGGCTGCGTACCATTGGATCTCTTCAGATCCTGCGTCTCAGTGGGATTTCTACTAGGTGTTGTTGTTATTCTTAAATATCTATATTGTTATTTACTTACCATTTTTAGGATTATAAAGACTTAGTATGGAAGTTTGAAGTTACATTATGGTGGATATTTTATGAAAGATCCTATGTTGAGTTATAATGGTAGGTCAAGTTATTTTGATAAAGTTGATCTTGATTTTGTCAGTTATAGATAAATTTAAAAGATGACAAGGCTTATTTTAGAGTTATAGGTTTAAATCCAATGAATCTTTAAGACTCAAAGACTCATTAAATCTAATGAAAGTTGCATTAGATTAATCAATCTTTTGAAAATACATAGGAAAATTAAGGTGTATGTTACATATAAGCTTGATGTTCTGATTACAGCTCCAAAATTTTTGGTTATAATGGATAATTATGAGGATTTGGGCTTTGATGAAGATGTTGTGCATAATGATGAAGTTAATATAGATATCGTTAAAAAAGAGAACAACAATGATGGGGATGTGGACATTTACAAAAATGAAGTTGAAGATGATAATGAAGTTAAAGGAGCACATATTGCATTTTACTTGTTAATTGTAGATGATCACAAATCAATGGAGATTAATTCTAATGATTATGGAAGTTTCATTGATAATGATGGGTTTCTTAGTAGAAAGGGCTTGGGGAACCAATTAGAAAACCTAATACAAGTGTTAGACGTGAACCAGATGGTGGTACATCAAATTAGACACTCAATGTGAAATTTGAAAATGTGAAAATGTTTAAAGAAGTTGTTATTGATCATTCAATAGCTATTAATCAAGTCAGAGACAAAATTTAGGAAAATGCCAAAAATTGTCGTCTGGCTCACATAAAAAAAGTATTAGATGCAAATTTTATAGTGAAGAGTTGATAAAGATGTTAAGTTAAGGTTCAAATTGAATGTTTATAAAACGATGACGTTCTTTTTGAACGTTTTGAAATGTTTGAATTTAAATTGAATTAAGTTAAAACATAGGAGTCCAATTTAACTCTTTTTTTTCTGGTTAAAATTAATCTTAACATTTGCAAAGCATTCAAAATAAACTCTAAATGAACGAAAATTTAAATCAAGTTAAGTATTCATTCATTATGTGTCATACAAATATTGAAGTGACATGAATTTAATATTTTTTATTTAAAATATGAATCCTTACGTAATGTACAAATACATAGTCAAACTCACTTTTTAAAATAAATTAATTTAAGTTTTTTTTATTAAATTTAAAGAGTTTATCCAATTTTCTCCAAGAAAACCTATAAAATAAGAAAATTAGAACAATCATAATTTATTGCATCAAAATTGTTAAACAAATGAATGCAAACAAAATTGACTAATCAACTAACTTGGTAGTACTGATCAAACAAATTTGATCCAGCAAAACATCAATTAATTGATGAAAGTCTTCAGTACCCTATTAGAACACCTATACTCCAACTTCTATTTTTCATCAGCATTCGTGTTTTGACCTCCTCCTTTCCTACTAGACTTGCCTTTACACCTAACATATTGTTAGGCTTATATGCTGAATGCATTGGAATAGCCTTGCATTTGTGCAATCGTTGATTTCCCCTTTGTAACTAGTACTATAACTTTTCATACTTAATCTTTGTCTTCTAGTTAGCGCTATAAAAGATTGCTTATAAAAAGTTGCCAACTCCATTGCTTGCATAAGCACTTTAGGTTTCCCTACCTTCACTAGTGGTTTAAGACCTTGTTAAAACCACTAATGAAACTTGAAACAAAATAAGATTCTTACAAATATGCATTAGTGACCAACATCAAAGACTTGAGCTGCTCATATCTCTCCAAATATTCAACTATTGTACTAGTTTGACAAATTTTATTAAACTCATCAATAATATTTATAACATTTTGATGGCCAAACCCAAACACGCAACTAATATAAAATTGTCCCAAGTAGGGTCTGCCCCACCTACAATCTAACTAGCAAACCATACTTCACATTCATTATCAATAACATCATAGCTAACTCTAATTTACTCTCCTTAGGTAGTTGATAAATTCTAAAATACTTATTGCATTTTCTTACCAATGATGGTTTGTTACTAAGAAATAAGGAAACTTGATCTTTAAAATGAAGGCAACTCCAAATCTGGTGTTGCCTATTGCAATCTGCCTCAACCTTCACTAAGATCCATAGGTTTCGGTGCGAGAAGCATTCCCTGGCTAGTTTGACTTGGGGTTCCTAATTGCCTCATAGGCTCTTTATCCTTAACCAACAACATGCTCTGTAGCGCCCCCTCACCGTGGAGTACGCACCGGGACGCCCGTGGGTCGTTCCGACGCATATCCTACAGTAAGGCAGCACTACTAACGAAAACAATCACTAAAT
>JANSVB020000017.1:0-14641 GCA_025504935.2 Erythroxylum haughtii
TTTGTCCTTTTTCTTCACCGACCTATTCCCACCTAAAGCGGAAGGTATCAATAAATTCTTAGTGAGAAGAAGTTATTAAAACTAAGTTTACGAAGTGTTTAACATTTCCGAAGGATATGAAAGTTAGGGAGGATTGGCAGGTAAACTCGTTTACACATTATAAACAAAACATGATTCTGACCTTTGCAGTTAGTCTTCTATGAAATTGAGCCAAACTTAGGTCCGTAAGAACCATAATTTTTGATACTTTGCATGTTGCCAAATCTACGGTGCAAGTGACCAGCAAGCATATGGATTTGTCGTAATGGCAATTCGAGAATGAAAGATCATATTGCACATATCAGGGAATTTTCATACAGGTGAATAAGCGGGATGCTAATGACATGTACGGAATCACAGCCATGCACCTGTCAAAATGGTACAAAATCACAGCCATGCACCTGTCAAAATGGTACATATGGTCGACCAAATCACTCTTGCAATTTGGAAGAACACTTCATCGAAACTTGGATCGCTTCAAGCGTTGCCATTTGAGCATTGCCGTTAGTTAATGAAGAGATTATCCATCTCTAAATTTGACATTATAATAGCGGGCCAAACCAGTTGCAGTCTTGTCTTTGACGACATCATTTAGCAACTCATACTTCTTGTAGTTAGCTTTGAGGATCTCTCCCTGCTGCTTGTGAAGCTTCTCTTCTCTCTCCAGTTGTTGCTGCATAAACATGACAACAGAGTTAAGTATAACCAGTAACTAAACAGAAGGGTAGAATAGTGGCCAAAGGAACACTAAAGAAAACTTACCTTAAGCAAGACAGAAGCCTCAGCTGCATGCTTCTGGGTAAGATGCTTCAATTTTTTTGCTATTTCAAAATCAGGGTCATTCGAGTCCAACCAACGGCAATGTATCTTTCTACCAGGCTTTGTGGGACGCTCGTCAAACATCTCAGCCTGGGCAGGGCGTGCCCTTACAGGCCGTGGCATACCAGACACCATGAACGAGAATCGATTAATGTCTAAGATAACAGCTTTGGCTTGCTTTTGGGATTCCATCTCCAACAAGGCGCATTGTGGAATGTCCCTACTTTCTATATAGTTTGGAATGAACTTCACACTCTTCACAACCCCAAACTGACTTAAAGCAGTTATCAGAACAGATTCAGTGACCCGAGGTGACAAGTTGTCAATGTAAACAGTTCGCTTCACCTTCTCTAGAAATTCCCTATATTCTGCCTCAGCTGTAGACCCCATACGGAATGATGATGATATATCCAATCTAGAGGACACCAAGTACAAGAAGATATTTAACCAAATTAGCCATTCCAGGTTCTTCGACACACAAAAGATCTGCTCTTGTCTATCCTATCCTGACAAACCATCGCCAGAGGATTCAATTATCAAGTATGAAACTCTACATTTATGCAACTTGACTTCTAACTCATTTCCATATAAACTCTACATTTTTAGTTTTTTTTCCCCCCTATTCTTTTCTTCTGTGCTATGTTCAATCATTAAACGTTCTTTCGTTCTCTTGCACTATGTCCAAGGCCAGAACAAAATAGAAAATATTAAATACAACTCTAAAAGAACGAATCTTGCAGTTTCCATTATTCGGATAACATTAAACTTCAAAGAAATAGCAAGATTTCACATCCAAATGTAGGTTTACAATTAGAATCGAAAGGAAAAACACATAATCAGATTGAAGATATCCCAGAGCATCAATAGGCAATGCGAGAGACAAAGATTGTTTCTTTTTACAATTATTTACTCTCGTTTTCTTTCCCTTCCATCCAACCAAAACATACAAAAGACCGATCGCACAGAGAGAGAGAGAGAGAGAGAGAGAGAAGTAACTTACTTGATACTTCCCGGGCTTCGAGTAGTCCGATGCGAACCAATGGATGTCCCGAGTGAAAGAGGGGGTTGGTTATGGACTTTAAATTATCCCTATTTGGTAAATATGGTTTGTATTATTATAATTGTCAAATTAATTAATTAATTATTAATTACGCTTAACAGTAAAGAAGTTTCCATAAATTAATAATTTTAATTAATTAAGCTTAACAGTAAGAAGTTTACATCAATTAATAATTTTCAAATTTGCAGCATTTCCGATAGAAGGGGTTTGGACTTCCGCTAGAGTTTGGAGCCTGAGCCGCTATCATTTTTTTCTCCTTTGGGACGGCTGCTTTTGTGTTGTGTTTTGCTTAAATACAAGATTCTTTATGGTGAAGAATGGGCCGTAATACGAAGAAGAAAAAGAAAGCGGGTCATGGCGGAGGAGGGAGAAGGAGCAAAGGAAAAACCCCATTGAAGGACCATTCTTGTGGTGCCGGCGATGACGGTGAACTTCTGGAGGAGGAGATCACTGCTTTGTAATTTCGTTGATCAACTGCCTTTTTTTTTAATGCTTTTAATAGTGATTGCTGTGTAATTAGTTGCACTTGCACCTGATTTGGATATTAGTTTTGGAATGGAACATAAAAAATTTGGCTGATTTAATTCCTTTTTTTTTTGATAATAGCTGAGGATAGCCATTGGAGTAATGAGAATTTGTTGTCATGTTTCCTGTGCAAGCTTGAATTTTTTGTTAACATTTTTCTACGTTCTCTTGTTTGTGTAGGTGTGCAATATATCAAGAAGACTGCAAGATTGTTTCAGATTCGTCACCTCAAATCATTATCAAAATCAGGTTCATGTTCTGTCAGCGACGCCTCAAACTTGCAATTCTTAAATGTTTTGATCTTAACTGTGTTTTCATTATTTAAATAGGTGTAGGCCTTACTTGAAGGATAAGGGCATCGAGGATGTAGATATTTCGGCTTTGCTTTCAGTCAGGTTGGTAGTTGGCTGTAGCTTTTATCTCCATTTATGATTTCACATTGATCAGTGTATCTTTTCTTTTATTTTTATGTAAGGTGCTTGCCTGGATATCCGTATAAGTGCCCAAAGTTGGAGATTGTTCCAGAGGAAGGTTTGACAAAAAACGATGCTGATAAACTTCTCTCTCTCCTTCATGACCAGGTAAAGGATGACTAGTTCCACCAGTGGTCGTGGTCTATGATATTCAATGGTTTTTAATTATTGCACTTAACTTTATTGCTTCCCCTGCTAGAGCAGACACGTGGCTTTTGAAGGATCTTTAATGATTTTCTCTTTGTCTTAAGGCAAATTCTAATGCTCAAGAAGGTCGAGTGATGATTCACAATCTGGTAGAAGCTGCTCAAGAGTTCCTATCTGGAATAAAGCCACTAGCTCCTGATCCAGTAATCTTATTCATCAATCTTTTTCAATTATTAATCCATATGTATGCATTCTCTTTTGTTCTGCATTGCCAGCTATGCGTTTTCCATTGACTGATTGATTATGGTTTGTGTTCGGAAAGTTACTTTTTTGATGTGTAATTCATTAACACTGGTTCCCTATTGGTTTAACTTCTATCTCTCGGACCGTATACATTATTGATAATTCTTACACTTCTTAAAGCTATTAGTTATTGTGCTTTTGTATATTGAGCGTCAACCATTCTTATCTCTGTTCAAAAGTTTCTGTTAGCCTGCATTAGAAGATCTTCTTATAACCATTAGCTATTACACTTCAATATATTTAGCATCAGCTGCTACAACTCTCTGTCCAAAAGTTGTTAACCTGCGTTATCGGTGAGAGGGTCTTCAAGAAGTTGTTTTCCCATTTCAAATACTGTTAACCCTGCACTTTTAAGTTCTAACTATGTAGATCCTGGCTGCTACAAACATTTTTATGCTCACTTGCTGAGAAGTAACATATTGTCATGTAGCTCTTTCGCTTCGGTTCTCATAATTGTTCTCCCTCTTCTTTTCTTCTTGTGCTTCATATAATCTAGCTGTTGTTGGCTTCGCAAGACCACACAATTTCGAAGAGCACGAGTTTTGTGTATGGTTTCTTAGACCTTTTCAGTGGCTGTGGCGTATCCTGGCAGTGGGGTATTGCAGTGGATGATAATATGGGCATAAATTCTTCTTTGATGTCTCATCCAAGGGATGGTTCACGAGTTGGATATGGTATACAAGAAAGGAAACTTGATAAGATTACAAGATCATTTGCATCACTTGATACAAAGCAAGATCCATGGGGTTCTGCTATCACCAAGTTAGATACCCTTGAAGAAGAGAGTGAAGACAATAACAAGCTCATATCTACTACTAATTCACAGAGATCTTTGACACAGGATTCAGTAGGAAATGATGTCAAAGGCGAGGTCAGGCATATTTCTTGTGCTTTGCTTTTTATTCAATGTCTCTAAGAATTTTTCTAGTCTTTAATTCTCATTGGTTTCTTGTAAATGCAATGTCCATTGTATTCCATACAACCAATTTGTTGGAGGATAATTTTAAGGGAAATTGAATTATATTATCTTCTTTCATGACTTTTCAGGGTCTTAATTATTTGATCCTTAGCTTTCAATTTGAATTTTAGTGTTTTGCTTGATGTGCATCTTGTAATGATTGCCTAAGCTTGGATTATAACTCATGTTTTATTGCTAAATATTGTTGAAAACAATGATTATGAGACAAAAAATTGAGCAAAGCTTTACATCAACGGAATAGGTTTTTTTTATTATCAAGAGTCCTTTTATAATAAAAGATGATGTAGCGATAAAAAAACCCAAACCATTTTGTGCAGTTCTCTGGAATGGAAGATTTGATGGAGGATCCACATTTTCTCTTCAGATTTTTCTTTTGTAATATTTTGAGATGGTAATCATACTATCTTAAAGAGTGTAAAATGAGAGAATATTGAGGGATAGGAATGAAAGGAAGTTTTTGGAACAGATCTTGTTGGACCAAGATGTAAGTGCTTTTCTAATTGCATTGGATGGCAAGATGTCTTCCTATAAAAAGTTACGCTAGTTTGGGTTTTCTTGCAATGCCTATAGAATGTTAGGAGGATGGTGGAGTAAAAGGAGAGGGAGAAAGGAAATGAAGATAGGTTTGATTGTAAAATGCAACAAGAAGAATGCATAGTAATTAAGATTCGATCTGCATGTTGGCACAAGCGAAGGGACTCTAGAATGCTAAACTCCAACTACCATTTTAGTGAATTAGTGAACAAGCGTCTTTATTTTTCAGTTAATAAAAACTTCTTGCCTACTTTTACAGGATGTTTCTTGTGACCAATTTGAAGTAGAAGATGATGATGATGATGATGATGTAGATTTTGGAACTGAGATTCGAGACTCAATGTCTTCTTCCTTCATAGATCACAATCAAACATCCCAAGATATTAGAAAGGATCTACTAATGGTAGTTTGTGTGATCTCTTCGTAAACTTTTGGTATTATATGATAGAATGACCAAATTCATTGTTGTTTTCCTGCTTCTAAATTAGGTTCATTTGCTTCGACTCGTTTGCGCTTCAAAAGGAGCACTAGCAGATAGTTTGCCAGAAATTACCAACGAGTTGTGCAGTTTGGGTGTATGTGTTTGAAAAATATTTTCTTTTATTCAGTCATAATTATCCCTTTCTCGTGCTTTGATGACAGTGGTCTGCTATCTGATGATAGATGATTTGGTTCAGATTTTTTCAGAGTACACCCGAGATTTGGCGTCTAAACCATCTCTAATTTTCAACAAGACATTTGATCGTGTTTTTTATCAAAATATGGTTCGTTTTAGTATTTATTTTTATCTTCTATTTCATCCTTTTTCCACTTCCTAAAACCTAGGTTTTTCTCTGATCAATGTGTGGATTCGTTTCACATAGGTTTCATCCAGTCTCTCTCAATTTTGGAAATCCACTTTAGATTTAGGAGGCTCGAGCACATCTTCTCCGAGCTCTCGATATCTGAATGACTTTGAAGAGTTGCGATCGATTGGTATGATGCAATATGTGTGTATATCTTTCTTAAATTAACATGCTTGTCTGTATTCATGTTTAGATGGGAAAGTGTGAATATGGATGTGTGTTAGATTTGGTGTATGTTTGCATTTTTCTATCTTGTTGTGGGGCTCATTAATATCTTGCCTCTATTGTTACTTTAAACAAGACAATTGTTTATTTAAAAATCACAAATAGCCTCTCTACTAGATAGGGGTCAGATTGCATGCTTTTGGACTTCTCAGATCCTACGTCTCAGCGGGATTTCTACTAGGATTTTGCTATTGTTGTAATTGTTTATTTGGAAGTTTAATTATTAATTCTTTATGCATATGTATTTGGTTGGGTAGTTGCTCCCAATTGACATTTGTTTTTTTGAAATTCTTGATTTTAGATCTACTATAATGATATGGGGAACCATTTTTTAAGTTGGATATTAGTTTTCATATGGTATACTATCTTAATAAGGATTCTAGGTTTTTCTCTATTAATTTTGATATTTATGGGAATAGGTCAAGGTGGTTTTGGCCATGTTGTACTTTGTAAAAATAAGCTAGATGGAAGACACTATGCGGTGAAAAAAGTTCGACTCAAGGACAAAAATCTACCAGTTGACGATCGAATCTTGAGGTAAATTCAACTTAATTACTGTACTATTCATCTAGATAAGTAGTCAATTTTCGACTCAAGGACAAAAATCTACCTGTGGACGATCGAATCTTGAGGTAAAATAAACTTAATTACTGTACTATTCATCTAGATAAGGAGTCAGTTTTTCTATGTCTTGGCTATAGTTGTGCTCTTTGCTTTGCCTGTGCCTTTATTTTATAGGACCATGATAGGTAGACTAATTATATGATATCCCAAGTCTTGCTGTTTGCTTTGGCTTGGTAAAACTATATTTCTGCTTTAGTTTTTGATATTCTTAATCCATTCCTTGAAAGCATGTCTTTTCTTAATTCCTTATATTATAAGTCTTAGAAAGTGCTTAATTTCGCAGTTGGTGTCAGTGTCCCTTCACCCTGTCTTGGTGTTATTATTTACTGAACTCACTGTAGTAAAAGGAAAATGCATCCTGAAGGAATAATGCACTAAAAACAGCTCAGCTAAACGAGGCATTTTTTGTTGAACCCATTTATAAAAAATATCAAATTAAGCACAAAGCATATGATAAAATTTAAAACTTAATTTCCTTTCTATGCTTATTTTGTCCCATAAGATACCAAAGTTTGATTTTCATAAAGGATTTATAATTTAAATTAACGTTATCATCCCACTCTAACACTAAAGTTTCATCTATACTTTCTCTGCTAGCTTCATCTTTCACATCTTCCTCCTTTCTGCTCAATATCCTCTAAGACAGACTCTTTTTTCTTCCAAGTAAAAAGGTGAATGTGAAGGTTTGCTAGGTTATGGGGAAGGTGAGGAATGCCTCCTTAGTATGTGGTCCATGTTGGCCCAATTGGAAAATCAGCAGCAATCCACATGTGTTTGTGCAATGTAACTTGAAATTTTGTGGCTGGGCCAGGACCTAGCTTGAGCTTGAGCCTAATAGGGCTTGAGAGGCCCGAAACTTGATTGGGCCTAGGTTAAACCCGATTAAATATATATTTTCAATTTTTAGAAATTAAAAATGACATTGTTTTAATTAAAAATTTTGGGCTTTTAACCGGGCCAAGCAATCGAGTCCGGTTGGAAGCTCAGTCAACTCGGGCCAGGCTCGTTGACTTTAGGCAGGGTCGGGTAAGCCTTGTCATTCCTGATTGTAACTTACTGAACTGCCCTTCTTTTGCTGGTCCTTTGAAAAGTAGCTCTGAAGTTGGTTGACTAGTCTTAGAATCTACTTAAGTTTCAACCTAGAAAAGACAAGTTTTGGTGAAGCTCTCACCTGGAGAGTTTTTTCACAGCTTAAGGCACTGTGCATGTGCCCATAAATGAGCAACTTCCTAGAGACCACTTACCTGGGACATTGAAAGGTTCCTTTATACTACCTCTAGGCACCTTGGCATGTCTTAACAACTTTTAGTTAACTTCATTTTGTATACAAAGTGAGGGCCAGTTAAAATCTTGATGCAAGCGTGTAGGAGTGAGGTTCATCTCCTAAATCTTCACTTAGAAGATGGTCTAACAATCCTTGCTGCACGTATAAAGTATTATAGGTTAAATACATGCCTCAAATATATAAGTTGGCTACATTTACCAAAAAAGAAATATATACTTTGGATTTATAAAAATGTTAGGGATGTTGCTCTAACATTCATGCAGTTGGAGGATAGTAAGATGCCTTGTGGAAATGTTCTCTGATGATGTTAATATACGATATGCATGTGGGAGGCAGTAGGTAAAAACCAGAATGGATTGCAACCATTTTAAATTATTGACTTTGACTTTGTTTGCAATGTACTTTTGCTTGTAACCTTAGCGGCACCATTCCTTTACCACGAACAATCTATTGATGTACTGTCTCGTCTCCTCGTGTTCATAAAATATTTTGTTTTATCCTTTTCAATGCAACTTTAGTTGTCCTGTTCATTGTAATTCTATGAAAATCCCATCTTATAATTCTCATTTTATTGCTTAATTGCTTATTTAGCTTGACCATGCTCCGGTAATCATAATTTAGAGCCTTGTTCCGATTGTTAAGTGGATTTTCTGTACTTGTTCCAAGCATTAAAAATGTTGATGCAAATGTTGTTAATCCTTGCCTTTTCATATTGTCTCTCTTCTTTTGATATGTTTGCATTAATTTCATTGGTGGTACACTTGTCCCCTTCTTTTCTGTTTTGTCGTATTTTGAAATGTCTACCAATCGTTTTGAGCTTTTTAGGGAAGTGGCCACACTTTCGCGACTGCAACATCAGCACGTTGTCCGTTACTATCAGGTGGAGCTTTCTTTTCCGCTAATTCTGTATTATAAAGGTAGTAAAATTCCGATCATGTTTCAACTGGCTATATGCAGTTATCATGTTATTAATACACATCGTCACAAAGGTATTTCATGATTACTTATAGGCTTGCTATATATGCTTCACATTATTTCTTGATTATACCAATTTGATATTGATCCAAGACGTTGAGATAATTTAATATACTGCTTTTGTTTTGTTTGTAAAAGAAGATTCAATAGTAAAAACTTCAGTCATATTCTACTTGAAGGAGAATAAGATTGATATTGAGTTAAAGAAATTCTAGTGCTCATAAATTTTTTAGCCTGTGTAGTGGTTGTGATTTTTGTAAAAACTTCCAGGCATGGTTTGAAACAGGAGTTGCTGATTTTTGTGATGATAGCCTTTGGGGTTCGGGCACTGTAGTTAGCTCCTCTCTGAGCCATAAAGTTGTAAACTCAGCTGATGTTGAGAAAGAGAGTAAACTTGAGTCGACATATCTGTATATTCAAATGGAATATTGTCCCAGGTAATGTGTACTTCTCAACTTTGTTTTCCCAATAGTTTTTGCTGAGAAACTTTAATTCTTCTGTATTCTAGTCATTTGCCTCCTTTATTGGCATAAACTTTCTTAAATTTCTGTATAAAAAAGATGAAAAGGAAAAACATGTTTTTTTAATACTTGCTCATTTTGATGTTGGTACCTCTTTGTTTTGCTTGAATGTAGAAAGATTTTTCTATACACAAAAATCTCTTGAATTTGGTTTTGAAATGATTAGAGTTGATGGATCTTGTTCTCAGTTTCCAATGTGGATATAAAACATTTTTTCTTCCTTGTGTTGGTTGCTCCTGTGCTTTTTACTTTCATGATCTTGTGCTCCAGTTTGGTAGGCTCAATCGATCCTTCACTCCCTTATTATCCGCAAATAAATATGAAGAATATAGAGATTTCTGATTTATAAAATTGCTGTATATTCTAGCTAATCCTTTTCTTTTTTATGGTTTGAAGGACTCTCCGCCAGGTTTTTGAATCATATAACCATTTTGATGAAGAATTAGCATGGCACTGGTTTCGCCAAATTGTTGAAGGCTTGGCACATATACATGGACAAGGCATCATCCATCGGGATTTAACCCCTAACAATATCTTTTTTGATGCTCGCAATGACATCAAAATTGGAGATTTTGGTCTTGGTATGATTCAGATCTTCTAATCCAATTATTCTTGCTTTTTCATGACTGTTTGAAAGGTATTACCTAAAGACAAAAGAAAGGAAAAAAGTCTTCTTGATTGTATGATGTGTAAATGGATGAAATGAGTTTGAGGAAAGTTAGTTTCTATATTTATGCTATGTGACGCAGTCTAAATTTACTAAGGACTAGGTTTTGTAAGATTCCGACCTCTAAAAGGTGAAATGCACTCTTTATCTTCCTCAAAGGAGTTTGATGCTAATGCTTTTTTTTCTTGCATGGGTGTTGGAAGGTTTAAGGTTTTTACTTCTGCTGCAGGGTACAGCTTTAAAAACTTGTGAACTCCGTATCCTGGGTTGAAAAATTGTTTTACAAACCTGACCGGTCTTTGCAAAATTGCTTCCCATAAAAGTTCCTGCATATTCTTTTTTTTTCATCTCCATTTGTCGAGTTGCTTGAAAATATTCTGGAAGTTAATATTGTTGGTACTTCCACTTAGTTGTTTGATGAGGTTGAATCTCTTAGATTGTTGAGTCGCAAAGTGTCTTCTTATTTTGCCATTGATGGAAGTAATGCCTTCACGGATCATGGTATTTTAACCCTTGTGGATAAGAGCAATGGAAAACAAAAAATCCAAGCTGAAAATGGTGAAATGAGATAACGTGGTAGTGTCACATGATGATGATAAGCTTTTACATGATATGGTTTTGGATTTCGTGAGGAGACTTTGGAAATCCTTTACTAATAGTATGCAATTTGCCGCCCACATTATCCAAGATAAAAGTTGAAATTCTCATCTCATAATTTTCTTGTTGCAGCTAAGTTCTTGAAGTTGGAACAACTAGACCATGATTCCACTTTGCCTTTAGATAGTACTGGGTTTTCTGTTGATGGTACTGGTCAAGTTGGAACATACTTGTATACTGCTCCTGAAATTGAGCAAGGATGGCCAAAAATAAATGAAAAGGTCAAAGCATCTGCAAATTTTCCTTGTACCAAAGTTTTTTTTAGCTCCAGTGTTGATGTTCGATATCTTATTACTGTCATCTAAATCTAAACCTTCTTTAGCCCATTTTGTATTTCAGGTAGACATGTATAGCTTAGGAGTTGTTTTTTTCGAGTTATGGCACCCTTTTGGAACAGCCATGGAGAGACAAGTTATATTATTTGACTTAAAACAGAAAGGAGAGCTTCCTTCATCATGGGTTGATCAATTTCGAGATCAAGAAACTTTGATGAGGAAGTTAATGTCCCCAAATCCATCTGATCGTCCGTCTGCTGTAGATCTCCTGAAGAGTGCATTTCCTCGCAGCATGGAGTCTGAGTTGCTAGATAGTGAGTTTTGATTTTGGGATTCATATTTTTGTAGAGAAGCTATACTTTCCATTCTTATATTATTGTGAAGATGTTTAAATTGATTTTTTTTTTCCTTATCATGTTTTCAGATATTCTTAGAACAATGCACACTAGTGAGAATAATAGTGTGTATGATAAAGTTGTAAGTGCTATTTTTGATGAAGAGGTCCTGGAAAAAAGCATCCCTTACCAAGACATGGGTATCTTCCGCAGAGGTAGAAATGATACTTCTGCCATCCAGTATTTGGACGCCAACACTAAGCTTCGTGATTATGTTGTTGAGTTCACCAGGGAAGTATTCAGATTACATTGTGCCAAGCATCTCGAATTCACATCCATGCGCTTGTTAGATGATTGCCCAAATTTTAGTAGGTCTGGCTTCGTAACCAAACTTTCAGTTTCCTTTTTCTTTCTCTTCTTTCCAAATGTTATAGCTCCCTAACATTTTTATTCCTTTTATAAAGGAACACAATCAAACTTTTGACCTCTGGGGGAGATTTGATTGAGCTTTGTCATGAGCTACGCCTGCCCTTTGTTTGTTGGTTTTGTAAGAACTTGCTATTGGACAGAGAATTCCAATCACAGCGAGTAGTACCTGTACAATTTTCTCTTTCATTTGCATCTCCTTTACTTACTTCCACCTATTTTTAGTTTTCCCTTCATAGAATTGATATGACTATTAAAAACGTTATGGTTGTTATTAGCTTGAGTTAAGATGCTTGAATTTTTTTCAAGATTTTATTGTAACTTAAAGTCTCTTGAAAGATTGGATTATCTTATCTTTAAAAAATTTAATAGAAAATGAATGTTCGCTTTGATTGGTTGGTGGAGTTCGGATTGCTGTTATTGTCAATCAACAGCTTTTATAAGTTTCTACAGCCATACTATTTGTTTGGCTTATTTCTTGAATACGTTTGGTATGGTCTGTACTTATTTTGGCTTGTTATGTTTGATCTCATAGGATCCATGCAAAATCTAGCACCAGACAGTCACGTTTTATTGTTCATTTATCAAGGAAATTTATGTTATTCAATTGATTCTGGATAAGTGTGCATCTTGTTCTCACAAGTGGCATACAGACAAAATCTTAAATGCATTGCGGTGGAGGAATCCTAATTTGTTTTGGACAGGAAGTCATTATAAAGTCATTCAAACTAGATTCATCTTCTTTTAGCTGTTGTAAATGAAAGCCAAATGTTGCTTGTAGTGATAATATTGATTAAGGATATGTGTGCAACTTGTTACAATTTAAGAGCATATATAAAACTGCCTGTTGTAAATGAAAGCCAAATGTTTTCTTGAGTGATAATATTGATTAATAAGTATTTGTGCGCAACTTGTTACAATTTAAGAGCATGTATAAAACTGCCACTTAACATCTTGGAAAAAGAAATTCATAATCCATGAGTATGATGGATATGTTGATTTATGTAACAATTAGACATCTAATAGTTGGCAAACTGTTAAGGATGTGTTATAATGTATAGAATGACTAAACTATTTGAAATATTAAGTGTCATTTGCTTATTACCTCAGATTGTTGATTCACTCTTTTGATTGCCGATCATTTTCATAAAGCAGCTTGGATTTATCCATCTCGTGCTTCTTTTGTTGTAGGAAAGTTCATTCAAGAGGTATGATGTGTCACACGTTTATAGAAGATCAGTTGGCCATTCACCCCCAAATCGCTATGCACAGGTTTTAATTCTTTAATGACCTATGCTGTGTCATTTGCTATAAGGATAAAAAAGGAGAACAAGTGTGAAGTAGCAGTGCTCTTTTTTGTTTATTTTCTTGACTTATTTGGTTAAAATCATCTTTGACATTCTTTCACAGGGTGATTTCGACATTATTAGGGGTTCAGCTGCCTTGACAGAGGCAGAAATTACCAAGGTGCTGCTTGCTTTTATCTGATTTTCTCAGCTATCAATGAGTTGTAGTTTCATATGGTTGGAAAAGGTTTAATTCATGAGTTTGAATTCAGATTGCATTATGTATAAGATGGATTACTGATTAATTTGCAAAGCTTGAAAATTGATCTATTACTCCACAAATAATGACACATAGTTACTAATGATTATCATGTAAAAAGCCCTTGATTGTCCTGGTTTGTGCTTGTGGTCTAAATATTGAACATCTGCCTGAAAGGACTTTTTTTTTTGGTTGTTTTTAGGTGACACTGGACATAACAACACATTTCTTCCACCCAGATGAGTGTCATATTCATGTAAATCATGGGAAGCTACTCGATGCCATTTGGTCTTGGGCAGGAATTGAGCCAATGCAAAGACAGAAAGTTGCTGAGGTATATTGTGAATTCACTTGTAAAAACATAGCTAATATGGGCTGTTTGTTTTAGAGATGCTTTTCATAAATGAAGGTTCTCTCAATGATGGTCCCTTTGCGTCCTCAATCATCAGAACGCGAGTTGAAATGGGTGGAAATAAGACGTCAACTTTTGCAGGTTTGTAGGGTATTATAACTTTTCCTTGCTGGTAGAAGTATCTATCATTGATTAATACTGTTTGATTGTTACACAAAGATCAGATTGCTTTCTTAAAATTCATATTATCTTGTTAGAGATAAAGCAAACGCAACAATAAAAATTGCTGGTCATGATTTGATGTGAGAATAGATCTTTTATTCACTCAGTGAGATGTGCCCATCTTGTTGTAGGTCCTGATATTGAAGAAAATTTAGTGTCTGATCCTATTCAATCTTATTCTCTTTCAGGAACTAAATTTAGCAGAAGTTGTTGTCAATAGGTTACGGACTGTTGGTTTGAGGTTCTGTGGGCCTGCAGATCAGGCCCTTCCTCGATTAAGGGGAGCCCTCCCAGTTGGTATAGACTTTCAACTGCTTGCTTTTATAGTATGCTGTACTGATTCAGACATCTTTAACTTTGCTATAACTGCAGATAAATATACCAGGAAGGCACTTGATGAATTATCAAACCTCCTTATATATTTGAGAGTATGGATGATAGAAAAACATGTTTACATTGATCCACTTATGCCACCCACCGAGAGTTATCATAGAGATTTGTTTTTTCAGGTATAAATTCCTGTCTCATTTTCATGCATAAGTAGGCAGATAATTCTCACATGACTTTGAACTGACCTTTTTATTATTTACATGCATAAGTGGGCAGATAACTCTCAAAACTGACTTTTATAACCCTCACATGACTTTGAAATTGTTGAGACCCGTTATAATCAGCAGTATAGTAGGAAGAGAAGGTTTGGGCAGATTGGTAATTAGGAGAGTGTGTGTGAGTGTTGTGGATGCCTTTGTGGGCCAGCACTATCGCAGACATACTCATAAGACTAGAAATAGTAGACAGATTTGAGTTG
>JANSVB020000017.1:163124-175097 GCA_025504935.2 Erythroxylum haughtii
GATCACCTTCTCTCAAACCTCATTGTCCTCTGAACATACTATGCAAGACCCTATTAATGGATATGGAGAATGATGTTGTAGTGACAGACTCCATATCCATCCCACAAATTGTAATGGGAATCCCAATCCAATCAACATATCCCACAAATTGTATCTTGTTGATTTCATTAGAAGTGAGTTCATTAGATTTACCTATACTGATTGGCTGTGTTTATAAACCTTTTGTAATTTCCATTGGCTTTTTAACATATTCTTTTAACTTCTTAAAAAAAAGAGTTTGCAACACTACCGCTACCATTTCGAGCCACCATCATTGTCTGTGTGATATTTCATTATCCCATATGTCTTTGTGATGAAATTATGAAGAAATTTTTTTTTTGGAGAATGTCAAGAGAAAACAAAATTTTCATTTGGTTTGTTTAAGTGTGTGATCAAGAGGGAAAACTACCAACTAGCGGACAAGTTCTTTTAAAGAAAAATTGCAATCAAATCAAATTTGATGGAGATTCTAAGGAGGCTCTATGTAACAGCATCGATTGTTCTGTACCAAAATATAAATCTGACTTCATTAACCATTAGTAAAAAAGCAACAACTTGTATGAATTCATGTTGATTCAAAATCATTTTTATTGAACTGACATTTCTTGTTGTACAAAATTGTTGTATGGGTTTGGTTTTGGCTTTTTCTTTTCATCACTTATTCAAACTAGAAGCGACACCAATAAACAAATCTTCACTATATGGAATCATCAAACCACCCATTGAATGATCGAAATCGAACTCCTCTTTAATTCTACCGTGTAAACCTTGAAATGCAGGATGGTTCAAGTACGATACTGGAACCACAAATCTCTTTATCTCCATTTCTCTAATATAAACTGCCAAGTAACCTTTAGGTACTTCTAAACATTTTGAAGTCAATTTATTTGTTGACAAGGATCGACAGAGGCCTTGCTTGACAAGAGCACCTGACAAATAGATGTCCATAGTTACTTGGTTGGATTTCTTTTAGAAGGGAACTAAGAGAAAAAGTGTGAAAGGATTTGTAGTTAAAGAAAATGTATTAACTGAGAAAGTGAAGAGTTTAACTGAAAGCCAGCCTGCTGCTAATATATACTGAGGCCAAAAACCATCAAGCCTTTGAGGTCATGGCCACAAATAATTCTTCTAGGGTCAGCTTGAGACAATTACCAAGATGCATCACATGACTAGCTTATAACTAGTACAATCATAAGAGACAGAGAACTACTACTTTATTGCTATTCTTTTAAACAAGACTGATAAAGAGTTTTTGTTAATTTTGCAGGAATGTAAATACTAAAAAGTAAAGGAGAACATATTTACTTGGTTTGATAGTTTAAAACTATCTACATCTAAGGTTCCCATAGATGTGGTGATTCACTAGTAATGATGATGAAGATGAGAAAATAGTATAGAGATTGAGTGTTGTTCAACACTTGTAAGAGCCTCAAAAGCTCCCTTACTACCCACAAGTTAGTAACCTAGCACTCTCTAATCTTTTTCTCCCTCTATTCTTGCACTCTCAAAGACTGAATACAATGAAAATAGAAATTTGAAGTTTTTGTATTATGATGTTTCTCTGATGCTTGAACTCTGTTGTTTTTATAACTGATGGAGAAGAAGATGGCTTTCGGACATTTTTTTTCATGTATCAGACAAACCCGATGTGCCTTCCACGTGAGTCACTTATTCCACTCCTTCTGTCTGCGTTTTATATTGGTGAAGCTGCGTTTTATGTATTAGCTTCTGAAGTATATAAACGACTATGTATTGAGAGGATTATGACTTGTAATAAACGAATGTGTTTTGTGTTGATTAGCTTCAGACATGAGTTTTGTCTTTTGTCTCCATGTGTCAATGACTTAGCCTTTAGTTTTTGTCTTCAGCTAATAGATCATTCGAGAGTTTCTCCCCCTTCTCTCTTCGAAGCAATTCCCAACACACACATCCACTTCTGTCTTCAATTTTTCTTATTTTCTATCGAATCTGAGTGAAGTTTGCTAGAGTATTAGTGATTTAGATCACACTTTCCCTCCTACTCCATCAATCTTTGCTCATATGAAAAACCCTAGAGTGACTTGGAAAATTTTGAAACCCTAATCTTCGCCACTTCAGTGAGATTTGGCGGATCTGCCTTCAGAATCAAAGGGCTTTTATAATTTGTAAGTAGTCCCTGTAAAAATTAAAATTCTTTTGTGTTAGTATTTTTGTTCTGAAGTTAGAAGGATTTTACTCATCTTTTTTCTTCTCTATATTGAAGTTTCCCTTGGTGATTTGGTCTCTGACAAAATGTAATCGCACATCTATGTGCTTGGATTGTTCATGGAGGACTGGATCTCGAGTAAGGTACCACACACTTTGACTATCCATATATAGTACTGGTGTTATGATGTTTGTGTTAATTTCCTTTAGAATTCCTGATAGCCATGTTAGTTCCTTTACTCCTTTTGTGATAGCCTAATACTCTGCCTCTGTAGTTGATAAACTCACTACTGATTGTTGTTGTGATTGCTAACTTACTGTGTTTGCTGATAGTGTAAATACATATGCTGAGATTGACTTCCTTATGTCCTTTTCTGCTGCATAATCTGCATCCACATATCTATATAGAGACAAGTAATTGCAGTTGATTAGTTCTATTTTTTAGAAGCATAACCTATAGTCCATTGTTCCAGATATATATCTGAGAACAATCTTGAGCCCTTTCCAGTGTTCTATTGGCCATGAATTTACTTAAGATACTAATAACATATGCTAGATCAGGCCTTGTGCATAGCATAAGGTACATTAGACTTCCAACACCTACATTATAGGGATAGTGAGCCATAGCCCTCTGTTCATCTTCAGTTTTAGGAAACTTGTTAGAAACCACCTGTAAGAGTGATCTTAAGGGTACCGAAGTAGGTTTAGCTTGTTCCATATTGAATTGAGCTAAGATCTTTCTTATGTAATTCCTTTGAACAAGCCAAAGCTTTCCTTCCCTCCTATGTCTGATTATTTACATTCCTAGAAGCTTCTGAGCTTCTCCTAAGTCTTTCATTTTAAAGTGATTGCATAATTCAGACTTCACTTATTGAATTCTATTCAAGTCCTTCCCTGTGATGATAAGATCATCTACATAGACTAACATAAAAACTGTTTTAGTCATTCTTAGGTCCTTCAAATATAGGCAGTAATCATATGAATTTCTGATGAAGTTCATACTAGCAGTAACCTTATGGAATTTCTTGTTCCATTGTCTAGGTGCTTGTTTGAGCCTATATAGGGATTTTTGTAATAGGCAAACATAGTCTAGCTTATTTTTATCCTCAAATCTGATTGGTTACTTCATGTAAATTGTCTCCTCTAGCTTTCCATACAGGAAAGCTATCTTGGCATCCATTTGACGGATTTCCCAGTCAGATAGTGTTGCTAGAACTAGTATAAGCGTAATTGTCTTGAATTTGAATACTGGAGAGAATATCTTCTTGTAGTCAATTCCTTCCTTTTGTCTAAATCCCTTAGCTACTAGCCTAGCCTTGTCAATTCTTGATTCTGCTTCTATTACTCCTTCTTTTAATTTGAACAAATATTTGTTCTCAATTAATTTGGCTTTATAAGTTTTAGGGACTAAAGTCCAAGTCTTATTCTTCATCAATGAATAATATTCCTTCTCACAAGCTTCTTTCCACTGTCTTGTATGGCTTCTTCATAAGTTTTTGGAGCCCAATTTTCTACATTTTCAGCCATGAAGCATGCAAATTCAACCAAGTCTAGTTTAGTGTACCTTCTATTAGGAATTCTCAGTCTTGATTGCCTATCCTTTGTGAGTTGATAGTCTTGTAGGTTTTCTTGAACTTCATCCGAAGTTAGGTGTGCGGTTTCTCCTTCACCCTCACCTTCAACCACTTCTCTCCTTTCTTCATACTGTGTAATACTTTCTGTAGTCTCCAAATTTTCAGATTGTGTAGTGCCGTCTTTTTCAGGTTCTGGTGGTACATAAAAAGGGGCTGATTGGTTCAGTGACCCTAAATTCTCCTAAATTTCCCTTTGGATGTCAGAATTAGAGGAATTCTTGTTCAGTAGAGGGAATTCATCTTTCTTGAAGATGACATCTTTGCTTATGATTTTTTTATAGGCTCTCTTTTAGAGTAGTGAGATCTTATATCCCTTTACACCTTCTAGATATCCTAGGAAAAATCCCTTGATTGCTCTAGGTTCCAATTTCCCCTCTTTCTAATGTGCATAGGTTGTAAATTCGAAAGTCCTAAGGTGGGTGAGTTTAGGTTTCTTACCACTCCAAATTTCCTATGGAGTCTTGTAATCATTAGAAGAGGTTGGGATCCTATTAATTAGATAGGCTGTTATCCTAATTGTTTCGCCCTATAGAGAATGTGAGCAAGGAGAATACACCTTGTCTGTTCTAGGAGAGTTCTAGTAAGTATTTCAGCTACTCCATTCTATTAAGGAGTAGCTCCTACTATTTTATGCCTTAGGATTCCTTTATTGCTGCAATACTCCTCAAACTCTTTATTGTAGTATTCTAGTCCATTGTTAGCCCTGAGGCATTTTAACTTCTTCCCAGCCTGATTTTCCATAAGAGTATGCCATCTTATGAAAATCTCTAGTGCTTCATCCTTTATCTTCATAGGATATACCCAACATTTTCTTGATTTGTCATCAATTATGGATATAAAATATAGGTTCCCTCCTGCTGTGAGGACTTGAACTGGCGCCCAAAGATCATTGTGAGCATATTCCATGATCTCTATGGCTCTCTGAGCTCCCTTTTGAAACCTTGATCTGTGGTGCTTTTCTAACACACAAGATTCACAAAATTCCAACTTCTGTAAGTTTTTTTTAGGGATTAGACCTTGTTTGGAGTGATAGAACAAGCTTTTGTTCCTTGCATGACCTATCCTTGCATTCCATTGCTTGGTTGGTTCATGGCTTCCATTTTCTGAAATTTGATTTATTTCAGTTCAGCCTATAACATAGTATAGACCACGTCTTTCCACTCCTCTAATGATGACTCTACCATCCCTTAGGATTTCTCTGAGTCGATCTTTTGACTTGATCTAAAAGCCTTGCTTATCAAAGAAGCTTTCAAAATTAGGTTTCTCCTTATTCTAGGCATAAATCTGACATTTGTGAGGGTCCTTCTCTTTCCATTAAACATGTCAATGGAAACACTTCCAATGCCCTCTATCTTTTGCTACCCAGAATCTGCCATTTTAACCTTAGTAGTAACTACTTCAAATGTAGTGAACCAGTCCTATGAGGAGTGACATGTATTATGCACCCTGAATCAAAAATTCACTCTCTACTAAGGCCTTCACTATCCTTAGTGACAGCCAAAATTTCATCTCCACTTGAATCTTCTGGCTTTTCTACATTCCCTAAAACTCCACTTTCTGCAGCCTTATCCCTCTTCTTCTTTCTACAATCCCTTGCAAAATGTCCCTCCTTATCATATTAAAAGCATTTCTTTCCTTTTCCCTTTTTCTTCTAGTCATCACCTTCCTTAGAGTGATTATCCTTCCCACTTCCCTTCTGCCACTTTCCTTTCTTACTATTTTTCTTGTAAGACTTCCTTTCTTGATTATTCTCCATAAACATCACTTCTACCTCTTTCTTAAAAGGGTTAACTTCCACTATTTCTTCCATTAGAGAATCTAAAACCCTTTTTACAATAAGGGATTCTCCACTAGCATGCTTAATTACCTTCTTGAATGCATTAAATTCAGAAGGTAATGTCTTTAGGATTACTACGACTTGATGGTCCTCAGATATTTTCTCGTCTGTAGTTTCTAAATCCTGAACTAGCTTAAAGAAATAGTCTAGGTTATCATCTAAGGAGACAGAGGTGCACATCTTTTAGTTAGCAAGATTGTGAAGAAGTGTCATCTTGTTAGGGAGACACTTCTTGGCATACAATTCATCAAGTTTGATCCAAAGCTTTTGTGTAGTGTTATAATTTTTCACTTTTCTTATCATTGTTGGTGATAAGTGAAGCATTAACTTGCAATGTGCAAGTCTTTACATCTTTAGCTTCTTTACTGGATCAGTCTTTAGATTATATTGATCTTTTATAGCTCTATAATAGTTATATGATTCAAGAAGAGCTTGCATTTGGAGTTTCCATATGGCAAAGTCTTATTTACCAATAAAAACATTCACTTCTTTTCCTACCATGATTACTGTAGTGTAAAGAACTTAAAGACTTTTACTTACTGACTATTCTTGATGATTCTTTGATGCTTCAAGTGTCCAAGAAATGCCCCAGGAAGTTTCTGATGCTCTGATACCACTTCTGTTGGGATATTGCTACTTTACTGTTGTTCTTTTAAACAAAACTTATAAAGAGTTTTTGTTAATTTTGTAGGAATGTAAATACTGAAAAGTAAAGGAGACCAGATTTACTTGGTTCGATAGTTGAAAACTATCTACGTCCAAGGTTCTGACAGATGAGGTGATTCACTAGTAATGATGAAGAAGATGAGAAAACAATACAGAGATTGAGTGTTTTTCAACACTTGCAAGAGCCTCAAAAGCGCCCTTAGTACCTACAAGTTAGTGCCCTAGCACTCTCTGATCTTTGTCTCCCTCTATTCTTGCACTCTCAAAGACTGAATACAATGAAAATAGAAAATTGAAGTTTCTATATTGTGTTGTTTCTCTGATGCTTAAACTCTGTTGTTTTTATAGCTGATGGAGAAGAAGATGGCTTTCGGACATTTTTTTCATGTATCAAAAAAACCTCGTGTGCCTTCTACGTGAGTCACTTATTCCCCTCCTTTTGTTTGCATTTTATGTATTAGCTTCTAAAGTATATAAATGACTGTGTATTGAGCAGATTATGACTTGTAATAAACAACTGTGCTTCATGTTGATTAGCTCCAGACATGAGTTTTGTCTTTTGTCCCCACGTGTTAATGACTTTGGGTTTAGTTCTTGTCTTCAATTGATAGATCTTTTGAGAGTTTCTCCCCCTTCTCTCTTCGAAGCGCTTCAGACACCAACACACACATCCACTTTTGTCTTTAATTTTTTTTTGTTTTCTGTCGAATCTGAGTGAAGTTTGGTAGACTATTAGTGATTTTCATCATAAAAAGCAAAACAATTTGGCGAGCTAAGAGATTGGATAAGGATAGTTCAATATCAATGATGAAACAAATGCTTACCTATAAGTAACCCACAAATGTATAAAAGATGTCAGCAGTGGAGTACAGTTGAATTATATGTAAAAAAAATTAGAAGGTACTTTCAAATTGATAATATCCTATTAAATAAAATAAATTTATAAATAGAAGGGTCCTATCAACTTTTAAAAAGATCATGTTATCATTGAAAACAAAAGGAGCTTGCCAAAAGACAGGAGCTTGCTAGCGCTAAAAAAGAAAGGAGCTTGTTAGCACTCGAAAAGAAATGATTCTGTTAATTGATAGGGGCCTGTTAACGTTCAAAATGAAAGGAGCTTGTTAATTGTTTCAAAAAAAGGGGAACCATTTGAGATATAAAAGCAAAAGGAGTCTCTTGAAAACACAAACTTATAATGTGAAAATTTAAAAGTTAGGAAGATAAAAAGAATGACACAATTGATTTATATTGGTTTGGCTAATAACGAAGCCTACATCCAGTCCCCAAGTATCCAACTTAAGTATTTCACTACAAGAATCTAAGTATTGAATTTGACAAGCCTCTCCAAGCTCATAAGTACATATTTTTCAAGGTTCTTCAACTTTCCACGCTCGAAGTGTTTTAACAAACCTCTAAAAGCTCTAAAAAATAAATATAAAATAAGCTTAATGTAAGCTCTTAATGAATGACAATCTCTCTCTTGAAAGAGTGTTTTCACTTTCTAATACACAAGAAAATTGATATAACTTTTAAGAATATTGATGCTATTAAAGTATTTCAAAAATCTATGTATTTCATAAATACAGTGACTTTTCCTTAAGTAGACATTTTCTTCAACTAGCCATTCTTTTAATTTGATTCTGAGTTAACTTTGTATCTAACGAATCTTCGATATCATCTCTATTGAAATCTTTGATATTCAGGCATTAAGATAAAACATCTGTCAAAATTTTTAGAGTTAATTATTCGAATTAGTAAGATCCTTCCAAATGTTAGGGGACCTTTTTAATTAGGCAAGTTCATAAAGAAGGTTCCTGCAAGAAAGGAAGCAATTATTCTATGATTTTATTTCTTTTTAAGAATTATATCATTACCTATATAAGGAAATAAATCCAATTTGAAAATTGAAAAATTATAATAATGTTATCATCAAAATCTTTAAAAAATAAACCTTGAGCTAACATAGCCCTCCAGTAGACAAAGCTGAAGGGCTTTATGCAATTATCAAGTCCCAACTTATAAACTTGAGTTTCCTTTGTTGAAGTAAAAATCAAGGATATGAACCAAAGACACACTTTCTAGTTTACTCGAATGAAAACCTTAATGCTTTGTAGAATTATAAAGAGACAGTTTAATGGTGTACATCTAACTGAAAAAGCATATATAGCCCATATCATTTGCTTTCACTTCCTATAAAAGTTAGTAGAACCAAAGCATGACAGTTCCATACAGTTTTGACCCATTTTTTAGTTAGAATCATTCATTTTGGAATTGTTAATCTGCTCAATCCTGAAGTGACATGGATAAAAGTTTCTTCTCTGCAAGGAATTGTTAATCTCCCCATTGGATGGTCAAAACCTAATTCCTCTTCAGCTTTTCAAAGCAAATCTCGAAATGAAGGTTGGTTTAGGTATGGCACAGGAACTATAAAAAAAAAACTTCTTTTCAGTTTTGCCCACGTAAACTATTAGGAATTTGCAGTAAACACAAGAGGTTGCCACATAAGACTTTAATCAAACAGATGGTAAGCAAGAGAGAAACTGTGTAGTAGGCTTGAGCTAAATTAGAAGAAAAGAAAAAAAACAAAGAAATTATAGCAGAAAAGACAAGAAATAATTGATCAAAGTTTGTTGTTTTATTATCTTACTAAATGAAGTAAACAACGGGCCTTTAAATAGGCTTTACACAAAACCAAATTAACAAAAAAAGAGCAACAACATACTAGCATAATTGAAACTGAAAGTAGAAAATAAAGGAACAAAAGTAACAACGTACATCTCAGTCTAAACTAATATTTCGATAACTAACTTTGAATCATTCTCCAATACTCCCCCTTGTTTGCTTTTTTGAACTCCAACATACAACAATTGATCCAAAACTAAAATCATAACCAGACGTGCTTATTCTATCCTCCAAACACCTAGCCCAATCGCTATCAGTATAACCAAACTGTTTGAACTCAGAAACTTGATCATACTATAGCCTAAAATCAACTATTCTAGTAATATATCATAAAACCATATTTGTAGCTCCAAAATGATGCTTTGATGGACGATGCATGAATTTGGAAATAACTCCAACAACAAAAGAAATATCAAGCTGTGTATGAGTCAAGTAGATTAAATCTCCAACCAAACTTCAAAAACTCATTGCATCTACTGGCTTAAAATATCTCACACCGAAATAGCGCTCTTTAAGCTATACAGTCTGGTAACACATATCATGATGCAGTACTACTAACTTCTTGGCATGTCAACCTTATTACATTCCTCAAATTCCTATATATTTTACTAAAGGAACTTTTATTTAAAATTTCATTGAACTTTAATGATATAGTGTTATAATAGCCAATTCAAGATATTTTATATTTGACCAAAGTAAATGTCCCTACATAATGTCATTTTCTTTCATTATTAGTTTTAAATTAGTTCGTAAAACATTCAAGACATATTCACCTCACCAATTAGTCAAAATAACATATATATCAAATTTCTAAATTCAAACATAATGTATGCCAATTAAGGAAAAATACAAATTATAAGTCTAAAATTCCAATTAATCACATAGACTACTTTATTTAGCATCCAATTAAATATTTTTAACATTAATTTCATAAACCCCAATAACCTTGAATTACATAATACACAATTTTTAGGGAAAAATAAAATTGCGTGGACACATACCAAAATGATTTCCAATTCTTCAAATTAAACTTCATAAACTTCAATTTCACCATCAATTCCTTATTCCTTCTCTTTCTGTTACTCTCTTTCCTTGAATTCATCTTCTTTATCTTCATAATATTGTATAACAATTCAATTTCATGCATTTTATTCATTAATGCATACAACTGCACTACAATCATGTGCTAAAAGCAACCAAAACTTGATTAACTTATCTTGTTAATTTCATTACGAACACCCATATACTTTTTCTTCATCTTTTTCCTAAAATTCTTGTTGATATGGTGAGTTTGGGGACCCTAGGATGATGATTTAGTATTTAATAGTTGATTTAAAGGGTTAAAGATAGAGAAGGTTGGCTTGAAAATGGAAGAAAATAAAAGAAAATGGAGAAGAAAGAGGGGGGCTAATTCTCGACAAGTTTTTGGGGAAGAAGAGAATGAATAGTTGGCATTTAATGCTATTTGGTGGCAATTAATGCTATTTGGTCCCATTCAAACTTAAAATCCATTAACGCATATAAAAAACAAATGCAATTCTTTTCTTCTTCTTAATAAATAATACCTATTAGAAAAAAATATCAACCCTACATAAATACCTTAATTAATATCATTTATTTTCATTAATATTTTCAAGTTTGACTTTCATCCTTTTCTCGAGTCAAACTGTGACCTCAAATTAAATCCTCTAGCTATCCTTGAATAATACTATTCGATAACAAATGAAATAAATTGTAGTTTGGGTCCCAGTTGTCAACATTCACCTCGAGATGTACTATTTATGGCCCAAAGAGTACTATTTCATGGAACTGAGCATTTGGGGTGTTAAATTTCTCAAATTAGTAACTCTATCTGTCATTTCTTCCCACTTTGAGCTAGAATTTTCACACCTAGACTTGATGTTATTCTTTTCCAGATATGTTTCGTATAGCTACAATTTAAAAACAAATGATCTACTGACTCATGCTTTGCATTGCATAATTCACAGTTAAGATTCTCAGAGAGGCCAAGTAGTATAGGATTCTCGTCTTTTTTTATTTTTTAAGATTGATTTGAGTGTTTGTTGATTAACATATCAACTTTGGTTAATTCCTTAAACTTGGTGAAACAACTTGTAGTTGTGGGGTAAGATATTAAACTTTGTAAATTTTTATTTAAGTTTAGTGGATTTGTTTGTCGATTTGGCCCATGGTTTTTACCTCTATAATGGAGGGTTTTTCCATGTAAATCTCGATATTTGCTTCTTTATAGAGTTTCTTATTCTTGTTCTGATTTTCTAGTTAAACTTAAAGAGTGTTTTATTGTTGATCTTAATTGATCTTTTATAGAGTTGTGTTATTGTCTCATAACAAGTTTATTATAACCCTTATTAATTCCTGAGGTAAGTTTTAGCATATATGATTCTTGGCTTTATATAGGACTTACTCTGGCTCAATGAATACTCAATTATTATTATAGTTGTTGATAGGCTCAATAAGTAAAGCCACTTTATTTTCCTCAATCATCCTTATTCTATAACTAAAGTAACCCAATCATTCGTGGATCATTGTTGAGCAAGTTTTACTTTTAATAAAACCCTCAATATCTGCAAGTATAAGGATCATAACTTATAGTATCAAAGATGTCAATCCTGTGAGCAAATAGTTAAAAACTAAATGAACCTAACTTTGTCTAAGGAGATAAAAGATTATTTTAATAAAATAATAACAAATAATTAAAATAATTAAATCAAGCAAATAGTCAAATAACAAATGAGCTACCACAAATATGTGAGGAAAATCAAGGAAAAAGCTTAGGATTTATTCTATCATTATTTTGTCCTTTAACCCCTATTGGTTCTGTAGCACCCCACACCCGCGAGACCCGAACCCGACATCGACGGTGATATCCGAGCCCGTGACCCGCGAGGGTGGTATGCTGGAGCAGTCAAA
>JANSVB020000017.1:257951-269618 GCA_025504935.2 Erythroxylum haughtii
TCTTGATTAATCGGTTTTTTTAATTCGTAATGCTACCGCCTAATTAAATCTAGAGATCGTATCCTAGGTTATTTGGTAGTTAGATTTAATTAACAATCGTATCTTAATTAAACAAAACCTAAGGGAAAACTCAGGTTAATTAATTATTAAACTACGATTAATAATTGCTAGGAGATGTTTAAGAATAACAAATCCATAAAATATGTTTAATTAGGATGAAGGCCGATATTGAACCAAAGAATTGGGTCCCTATAAAATTCTCCACTTTTATCATTTTTCGCATGTTTTCTTTATTTTTTATTTGTCTAACTTTATTTTATTTTCTTATTTCAAAATCCAAACTCCCTAAACCTAAACACCGATTATTTTTATTTCATAAACTTTGCACACGCTCTCTATAGGATCGACCTAGACTTACCACTGCTATAGTAGTAGTCTAGTTTTTATTTTGACTAGCGTTACGATGTGCTAACAAATTCATAATCAAATAATCTTAGAGGCTGGTCAGTTGTCAACAATAATAAGGCCATTATTGGAGATTAATGGAGAAGGGTGAACAGATGCAATAAACCTGCAATTTTCTTCATTTCCTATCGGTTTTCTATGGAAATAAAGGTGTTCTTGGTTGATGCTTGGATACTCATGGAGAAGACGAAGGGTTAGACGTCCCAACACTAATTTGAAGGTAACAGTGACACCAACGAACCTGATTAAGCATATTTTTCATTATGTTTGTTATTCTTACTCAACTTTAAGAATTGATTGTGTTATCCTATATATATAGATTTGGGTTTTGTGTATGAATGATTGTATTATCATATAGTTTGGTTGTTCGTGTATGAATCCATAGCTAAACGACTAATGGTTCGTAATCATTAGGGATAACATAGCCTAGGTTAAATGACGCATCGTATGCGATTGTTGCCTTGATTAATTGGTTTTTCTAATTCGTAATGCTACTACCCAATTGAATCTAGAGATTGTATCCTAAGTTATTTGGTAGTTAGGTTTAATTATCTATCCTATTTTGATTAAACACTACCTAAGAGAAAACTCAGTCCATGATTAATAGTTGCTAGAAAATGTGTGAAAATAACAAATCAATAAGATATGTTTAATTAGGGTGTAGCTCGAACTTGATCCAAAGAACCAGGCCTTTACCAAATTCTCCACTTTTATCATTTTTCGTATGTTTTCTTTAATTTTTTTATTTGTCTAGTTTCATTTTATTTTCTTATTTGAAAAATCCAAAACCCCCTAAACCTAATCACCTATTTTTTCATTTCAATAACTTTACATACACTCTCTGTAGGATTAACCTAGACTCACCACTATTATATTATTACTCTGATTTATTTTGACTAGTATTATGACATACTGTTTTATAGCGTAAGAATACAAAAGAGGTTTAAAGTATTTGCTTGAATAAAAGATCACTACTATCTTCCAACAATATTGGTTGTCAAAATCACTAATGTTTTATTTTTAAAGTTATATATAAAAAATGAGTTAATAAAACAATTATTAATGGATTGTCAAAAGAATGCAATGATTAATTATATAATTTAGTGGTTTCTTACGTGCAAAATAATTTATTACATGAGATTACTCAGAGTTAGGAGGAGGACAAGGACATTATAGAGGTTGATTGAGATACAGGTGGCAACAGATTAGGTAAAGCCTTAAATTTTAATCACATTTTAAGCATTCCACCCTAAACCGAGCCTAATCAAGTTCCATAGATGTAATAGTAACTTTTCACTAAAATATAAAACAAAATTATTTCATTAAATATACAAAATAGAATTTTAAACTTTAAGTTGTGCTTAAATCGTGAACCTTGAGTTCAAACCCAGACTGAAGCCTAAGAAAGGTCAGATATGAGTATTTAGTAATTGACTGAACTCAATCTTTTATACAATCATGTACCAAGATATGTTCTTCTTTAAAATGCAGAAATGAAGGCACAATTTTAAACATGAGCATATTGAAGTGAAAGAGGATATTTTTAATAGGAATAAGATTTAAGAAACAATCATCTTAGAGCTCATGATTAGGGAGTAGAGTGTTGGTATGGTATTGATTGTTCCAAAAACTTGTCAGTTATACCTCACATTTTATTACACAATAACGCTTATCATCATTGCTGTTATACTTGAACGACCATCATGGATATTATTATTCTTTATTATATCCAAATGTCCAAAACGTCCATCATCTTTATTATTATTCTTTAATACACCCAATCGGTCATTTGTTTTTCCTATATATATATAGCTTGTTTATGAACACACATATTCACGTCTGCAGTACAAAAGCTTATCAATCACAACTCATTTCTATTTGTTCATTTTGGACTCATCAAACATAGCTCTTTTATCCTTTTAGAATTGTGCAAAGAATGTGTATGTTTTTATGTTTATTATATCATGTATGAGTTTCATAAAAACTAAAAAATAGGATAGGTATTCACTTAATAAATTTTAAATATATATCAAGCAACACAAACCATGAGCACTCGTCTTTAACCTTATGTCATAGAGAGCCATGGTCAATTTACTTTAAAGTAGCTAGCAATCTTACCAGAATGACAACTGTATATCAAATGAAGTTTCATTAAAATTACGTATTATTTATTCATACGAAATAATAAAAGAATCCTCTACTTCGTCCTTTACATCTATTTCTTGTGATCCAATATTAACAATAAAATTAAGTGCGATCCTAAAATAATTAAAAGAACAAGAAACGAAAGACTAATAGAAATAAAGAGCAAAGTCTTATAATTTCTTTTCCTGCTTCAATGGAGCTTGGTTATTCCAAAGAATAAAGGAACTGAAGAACAAAAGTTTCATTCTTTCTTTTCCTGCTAGAATGGAGCTTAGTTATCAATCCTCACCACCTTTCAGTGGGCGAGATAGCTAGTGACCACGACCTCTGGGGCTGGGTCCTGAAGTGAGAAGCTCAAGCAAATTCGACACGCTTCTCTTTGCATTCTGTAATATCACGGACGGGTAGGACTCCACATGATTTGAGCTGGCAAAATCTTCTGTCAACACTCTCGCTGCTTCCACCTTCACTAGGCTTAACATGGCCAGAGAGAGAACAAAGATGATCATAAGTGTTCCTGTTCTTTGGGAAGCCATTTGGTAGAAAGACGAACTTAAGTGTATATCCAACTTCTTCGAGGCTCTGCTTTGACGTGCTTTGTCTAGCTTTTGACGATGAGCACTTGCTTTTGATGATGTGTTTGCGAGTATGGAGGAACCCAATTGCGGCATCAGTACATTATATAGAAGGCACTTGAAGTTGTGTGGTGAGACCGCAAGAGTCTACTTGGACGATATTTTCTCGTATGTTGACAAATGACAAGTACGGTTTTTTTGGCCATTTAAGATCGTCTTCCTTGTTGACCAAGGAATGTCGTCGACCCAGTCAGGGCATGCGGCCTACTATAAACTATGGCTAATCCCATTCCCATGTTTGAACTTGTCAAATTTTGGTTGCACACGGTATTGGTTGAACATTTGGAGCTTGCGCTTATGGGACTTACCATTTCCCAGTTCTCACTGAGATGTTTATTGCTATAGACTGGGTGGCATTTGGTGTCCTCTTTGTTAAGTCCAAGGTTGGAAACTTTGAATTGACTAACACTATTTACTTGCATGTTCTGAACGGAACACTGAACATGCACGAGGTGCGACCATATGGGCTATGAAGCAACGTGGGAAGAGTTTGTGAGCTGACTTCACCTCCATTGTTCTCGTTCAACTTTTGGGAACGTTGAAAACTGGTGCCTTCAAAGAAACAGCAGTAAGAAATTCAACCTTGAAGACTTGGAAATCTGGGACCAAGGGAAAAAGGGATGTGGAACATGATTGTGTGAAACAATCAACATTTGAATTCAATATAATACGACACCAAGATCCGAACAAGGTAATTGCAAGGACTTCTTTGAACCTCACTTAAACCATTTATGAGTCATTTCCTGTTATTGTATTGACTGTGATAACACAACAGACCCACATGCCAATGCACTAAACCGTGCCCTGTGCTAGTAAATGACTTTAGTTCCTTGCATTCAACGTAAGCTAAGGCTATAATTAGTTAAACAACTAATAAGCCACACGAAAAACTTGGGCACAATTTTTATTTTCTTATGCGTTCAGCAACATAATTAAGTACTTTAGTGCAGCTTTGTGTCTATATCCCACAGCAACAGCACCAACCAACCATCTTCCGGTCAAAGTAAGATATAATCAAACATAAAATCTTTGCCAGTTATATGACTAAACAACTCATTTAGGATACGGTCAAAAATACTTCCATGGATAGATTACAATTATGAAATCACAATGAGATGTCACATCATAACCATTTGAAAATTTACTTTTTAGTCTATCTGAGTTTGGCCTATCTGTACAATGGTTATCTATGTGGCTTTTACAAAATCAAGGCATTTCTGTTCTATACTTGACAGTACAGCTTCCAAATGCGCATTCAGAAATCCCTTCTCTTTTGCCTCAATTCATTGAGTTCCATCTCAATGTCAGGATCACGGAAAAGAGAATTAGCCACAGCTGTTCTTCCAGGGGGAAGTTCTCCTTTCTGTTAAACGAGTATATAACAGTAGATGATTAGTATGGCTTTGTGAACAAACGGAAGTTACTTCACAGTGACAGAATTATCTACAGTTGTTCTCTTTTCCTAAAATTCATATTAGCAACCATCATTTGCCACACACGCAAAGATCACACATTCTTCCAATTTCCCAATTTTCATCCGTACACTACTGCTGCAGGGAGATGCTATCTCAGTGATAAAACTCTTATGGTGACTTCACGGTTGCAACAGTCTTATGATTGTCAGGGGGAAAAGAAAAAAGAAAAAGGAAAAGTTCTTGTACGAGAGATCCCATGAGGAGTCATCTCTGAAATTAGCTGGTAAAAATTAACAATATATATATGAGCTGGTAAAATCATCTACTACAATTTTCTCAGATATTAAAATGTTAAAAGCATACCTTTAAGCCACCAGATAACTCCTTCTTCAGATTCTCAAGATCATCATCAACTGATGAACTTTCAAGCAAAGCAAACTGCATCATGGATGACAAGTATAAAAATGGGGAAGGTCAGGAAGATGGAAGTATTTCCAGGCATTAACCATCGAGTTTAAGTTCAAGCAAGCTACTTGTATAAGGTCTAGCTAAGCTCTCAGTTCCTACTGGATAATTTGACAGGGAGGAATTGGAGCTCAAATTAAGCCCTAACAAAGCTTCAACTTTATTAACAGTCAAATCTAAATTCCAACTAAGGCTGCAGATTTGTGAGAGTTGATGAAGATAATGATAATTCTTAGAAGAGCTAATAAAACACTCCGAGTCAGAGAAATTTAAGGAACCAAATTTGTGTATAAGGATGAAGGTATATTGAAAACCCTTATTTTTCAGAAAGGGAGAATGAAGAAATTTGTTACCTTTCCATCTAGATCATCAGTAGTTAACTGGCCAAGGGCTTCAGCTTGTGATTCCATAGTCATTACTAAGAAGATCAAAACAAAAGAAATAAACAGAAATGTTCAGACGCAATACTTCCCTATATAATCATCACCATGCCATGGAAAAGGTTTAAGTGATTTAGAAGATAATTTGTTTTTAACGTACAACAATAGCAATATATTGCAATTCAGAATAAAAAATAACAATTATCAACTCAAGATTTTAATTTGTACATTATGCATAAAGGGAAGAACATGATAAATTAATGTGTTTTCAAGATTAAGAATGACAGGTAAATTCTAATAAAGCTTTGTTTCGTTAAAAGCTAGAAAAGTCAAAGAACAGCAAGATAACTTCTAATAAAGCTCTGTTTCATAAAAGCTAGAAGCTTCAAAGAATGGCAGATAACTTCTAATAAAGCTCTGTTTCATAAAAGCTAGAAGCTTCACAGATGAACTATGTAAACTTGGTTATGTACACGTCCAAACATGTTAAGGGTATCAGTCCAGGAGATCCAGTGCAGACTAAGATCAATCGCAGCATGGAAAGTTGACAAAAGGGTGGGGACTGACAATGAGAAAAAAGCAGCCTGGTTATCCTCGCATTGAAATTTTAAATTAAAAAAAAAACTGTGCAGGCATCCATTCACAAGAAACTTAGAACATCAGTTAAATTCAAAGTCAAATATACTTCGAGTAAACAAAGTAGAGAAAAGCAATGTCTAGTATTCTTATCATGCATTGTAATACCTGTGGAGAGTTGGAAAATTGCCAATATATTGAGCAAAGGCTAAATATGTAGAGAAATGATAAATAATATACCTTTCTCTTCCATTTTTTCGAAAGCTGAAAGAGCATTACTTGTATCGACATTCCCTAACATCTCACTCACTTTGGTTGCAGTCCTAAAAGAACAAGACAGTAACATCACAGATGTGACAAACTTAAAAGGGAAAAGCAATTTCACTATTCAAGTAGTGAGAGAGACAAACTTTGCAGATTGAGCACGTGCTTTTAGAGTATCTTTCTTAGACTTTGCCTCTTGTATTTTGCTCTCCAGAAGCTACACAAAATGGAGTTCACTTAATGCACCTATATGAAAAATAACACATAGCTGTATGCATCAAGGTAAAAATAGATCCAAACAAAATAATAAAGATACAAATTCAGCCATCAATGTCGTCAAGTTTTCAGTTTACGAAAACAAACAAAATTTAAGGAATTAATCAGTTTCTGCAGTAAATAAAACCCTTAAAGGAGACCATCTCAACAATCACTTAAGTCCCAGCAACTTTTTTTTTGTTTTCTTTTAATTTGCTAGTAAGTTATGACACTTCAGCCCATTCGAGAATCAACTACACAAGATTAGGCATTCAACATCTGCGGTTCATCAGAACAGGAAATCTTGATCCCTTCTTTTATTGCTGCCGGGAATTTGTATCGAGGCATATTTCTCAAGTTTAAAAACAGCACCTCAAATGAGTTGATGAATTAAGGATACACAATGGTGGGAGGAAAGGGAAGGTTGCAAATAATGAGAATGCATGACTAAAGTTACACTTTAACATAAAGCAAGATATGTAAGAATAGAAGTACCCGAGTATTGGAGACTAGATTATCCACAACACCTTTCTGCTGATCAAGCTGAGCTTTCAAAGCATTAGCATTGTCCTGCAAGTGTGAACAACAAATCTTAGTCAAGACATTATCCAAAATAGGCACTTGCAATACAAAGTCTTTCACTCGGTATTTCTTGAAAAGTTAACAAAAAGCAACAGAGTTAAATATGCTATTCTAAACTCACTAGGAGGGGATCACACATAAAGCACGAACAACTCTATTATAAAGGCTATACACCAACAAGTTAACGTGAGACGAGCAATTCATTATGTCTGCCCAAGGATTATTTATTAGCTACTCTATAATGCAGCTTGCTAGTGAGGTGCAAGGTTCATTCTAGTTCCTGCAACTGACTACCATTCAAAATCTGCAGGTCAGAAAAGAAAGCACAGTAGGACAATCGAAGAGATGAGCACAACATCAGAAGCAAATTGCAACTTGTAGGTCAGGAAAGAAAGTACAGTAGCACACTTAAAGATGATAAGCAAGATATCAGAAGCAAATATTTAGTTGCTTGATCATAAAGTGCATCAGCTAAGATTATTGTGCTCTTTGTGAAGAAATTGGGTATAAATCAGACCGTTGTTTATTAAACTCAGAAAAAATGAGCAAAGAAGCAAGAAAAAGAATTGCAATTTCATTTGAAATTTTTAATTTTGTTCTCAGTTCAAGTGTATTTTGTAAAGCATGACTCTTTCATTATGGCATCAACTTACAGTATAAGACTTCCGCCTTTTAAGAGCTTCACGTGCAAGATCTTCCTCTCCCTTCTGAAGAGCAAGCTGAGCCTTGCGGTACCTTCACAAAACGTAAAAGAACAATACTTAATTAGGATTTGCAATAAGGTTTTTTGGTGAAAAAAAGAATACCCCATCTATTGTTAACAAAGTGATCAAGATTTACCAATCGTCAGAAGCTTTTTGCGCAGCTCTGTACTTATTTTCCAATTGTTTCCGAGATGCCAGTACCTTCATAAAACAGATGAGAAAACCCAAACAACAAAATTTTAAATTCCAGACTAAAAGAAATAGAGGAGAGCATCCCAAAAACTTAACATGAACAGAGGTTTCAATCCAATATCCATTCAATGCTATTGCGATATCAAAGAGGCTCCAATTGTTGATGAATATGAAGAGAAACTAGAATTTCAATAAGAAAAGATGATTGTAGCTAAACAGAACTCAAGTTAGGAAATTCAAAAGGAAAATTGAAGATCATATGCTAAGGTTAATATGGAAACAACCCAAGACAATTCAAGAAAAGAATATGTTAAAGCCTGATACTTACTTGTGCTGTGGCCTGACGCATCTTTGTCAAGTCATCATTCATTTCAAGTACTGCCTGATCTAGAATTTTTTCTGGGTCTTCAAAGGAACTCAAGATTGCATTTGCATATGACTGTATTAGAAGAATGACAAGAATTAGCGATTACAATTTTTACCGTGCAGATTAGCAACTCCAAAGATCTTACCCTTACAACTCTAGCAAATCTATCAAAAAGATTCATATGAGTACCGAGAGCACCTCCACCTTGTCTATAACAATGGGAACAATATGAAGAACCAGTCTTTAACGTAACAACTTTTAGAGTCTCAACTGCAAGAAAAATTGAAAATGAAACAGAAACATACGGAGTCAAGGTATCTAAATTAGTAAGAGATACTTCAAGTTTAGCAATTAATAAGATTACTAAGATTTTCTATCATAGATTTTATAGATTAAAATTTTGCATGGTTGAATTTTTAAAAAAAAAATCATAAGAAGAGTTTGAAAAGGACTAGATGCCTCGGATTTTAATCTCATGACTGAACACTCTTTAATGTATCAGAAGTTCCTTTCTTTCTCTGCTCTGTTCAACTACATATATTGCTTGCAGACAAGTTTATCATTATATATATAGTTTATAGACCATGCCTTGAAAGAAATCAACTTTAGAACATAACATTAAACTCAATGCATAATTATTAGCTCAAAATCTTCCAACCCCAATACCATAAGAAATTCTTTCACCTATTTATCAGTTCCAGGGAATGAATCAATTTCAACTACTTAAAAACAAGGTTCTTATTCATATGAGGTGTATAATTAGCCCATCAGACTAATCTCCTCCATACTTGACACAAAACTAAAGACACCCAGAATTTCCAAAACGCAAGCGAATTTGAACAATTTTGATAAGCAACTTCGCAAGTAAATTAAGAGAAAGGTGAAAGAACCAAGAAGCACGCATGAAAGCACAGGAAACAGAGAATTACCTCCAGCCCCGAGAAATGACGTCTTGAGAGGCGGCGACTTCACCATGCAGAGGGTGTTGATCTTGGAGCTAGACGACGAAGAAGAAGAAGATGGAGGTGGCAATGGCAGGACCAATCTCGTAATTGAGTGGTATTTCGAGGCCATTTTCGCAGTAGATCAATGAGCTTCCAAATTCTGTGCTTTATTTTTGATGGACAAAAAATCAGAGGAGAAGAGAAGGGATCCCTTGACTGACAACGAGGAATCACACTACTCTTTTTCTTTTCTTTTTTTTCAATTTCATTTTCTTTCTTTAATTTTCATTGAACCGGGTTGATACAGAACCGGCTCGTTTTCTATATTTTATTTGTAGTTATCACCTCTCTCTCTTTCTCTCCTGTACTTTCTTGCCTCCTAAAGCACATCTTCTTAAGAAAAACATAAACCCTTTTTTGAGAATTTAAAATATTCATTAAAGAGAAAAGATGTTTAATTTACAACAACGGAGAGGGACTCTCTCTCTCGTGAAATAAAACAACATAGTTAAACAATACAAATATGGAAACAAAACAACGACGTTGAATCCAATTGGGTAAAGTTGTGTGATATCGTATCAGTAACTAGAGTAAACACCTCCTTACTTTTGTTGTATCTTCAGTCAATTACTTAATCGGGGTAGAAGTCTTTGGAGGTTGTGATAAGTCGATGGCATTACTATATGTCTTTAGGCTAGAAGAGATCTCTCGTCTCATGTAGGAGATTAGATTCTGTAAATTTCTATGAATCTTCAAAGAGTTACAAACTTCATTTTGAAAATCAGGAGACTAGAGGGGGACATCGAGGAGCTTCCTTCATGGATCTCGATTGGTGAGGCAATAGATCTAGAGGAGGTACTCCAAGATGCTCTCAGATATCTACAGGTGAGTCAAATTCCCTCTAAATCTTCATTTCTCTCTTTCTTTCTTTAGTTAATTATTTCAAAATTTGCTTGAGTTGCTTAGGAAATAACAATGCATGGGTAGCACTATTTTCTTTATTGTATCCTAAATAGAGTGAACCCACTAATGGAAGTCCGTGATCTATGAATAAACATTGAGCACTATACTCTCTAAAAGAGAGCCAGTCCTTTGCTACAATGCTATCCCAACTAGTTTATAATCAGTTATTCCCTAATATTTGTAGTAGAGAGTTCTATAAGAGAGAGTAGGCTGCTAGATCTCTTGTAACAGTCTAGATCACCTGCTTATAGATATTGTCCGCTTTGGGCCTTGGCTCAACTAAGCTCTTATGGTTTTACTTTTCCCGAGAACTTCCTAGGAGGTCACCCATCTTGGTACTACTCTTGTCCTAGCACATTCAACTTCGGAGTTTTGATGCAATCCAGTGCGGTAGGGTATGAAAAACGTGTCTATAAGGGAAAGGTATCAATATCATTATAAGGCATACTTCGTTCCCCTCTCAAGTTAATATGGGATCTCACACTTTAAAAAAAGATATTCAGTTAGCCTTGCATAGTCGGATTAAGGATATCGTTAGTGTCCTTAGCCTGGTTATGCGGCCGTTGTCATAGACCCGATGTGATACCAAGTCGTGACAATTAAATTGGTATCAGAGCCTGGTTTTTACATTTTCAAAAGTGTCATTTTCATTTTCAAAAAGGTCATGAGCTTTAGGAATTGAGTATGGGTGTCGAAAGTCTTTGGTCGAGATTTTGAGTCTCAGATCGTTAAGTTGACATCTTTAACTGTCGGATGGTTTCGACCTCGATCAGAGTATTTGTCGACAATCCTTAGGGTGTTTGGGATCTCAGATAAGCTAGACTTAGTTTGGCTTATTTTATTAAACAACGTCTTTTTCTTTGATTTTATAGTGATAGCATAGTTGGATGAGGAAGGGGAAGTCGTCGTAAGGTTGGACCTTTGCGACCTAAGCTAGAGGATATTAGTCATCCCCTAAAGCCATTAAATCCCCCTTTCATTGTAGTCACTCCTCTTAGAGAGCAAATAGCTTGTGATGAAGTATATACAGCCTGTGAGATAAAGATCGGTGATGCTGGTTAGAGGTAGATCTTATTCCGCTTGATCTCTGGGATTTTAAGGTGATATTGGGGATTGACTGGCTAGAGAGGTATCGCGTCAGGGTTGACTGTTTTAAGAAAGAGGTGGAGTTTGAACCTCAGGAAGGAGTCCCGATTAAATTTACTAGTGTTCGACGAGTATTTCCAAGTTGTTTGATGGCACCTTGTTCACATCTTCCTCTGGAATGCAAGGGTTCCTATCAGGCAGGGCTGCTGACTGACGAAAAAGAGTGATG
>JANSVB020000017.1:272898-286297 GCA_025504935.2 Erythroxylum haughtii
AAATTTTACATTCAGCTCCCAATGTACTTCACCCAGTTCTCAACTTCATGAAATTTTGAGACTCTTAGAGACAGAATTGAATTTGATGTCTTCATATGAAATGTAGCCATATATCTCTAGGGTAATCAAAATCAAGAGTCATCTCGTTTGGACAACTATAGAAAACGTTGTGGCTAAAAGACTGAAGCATACTTAGTGAACATTTTCCATATCACTACCAATTTTGTTTCCAATTCTTTCCTTATCACAACTCATACCAAGATCACTCTCTCTACTCCCTCTACTTCTCCTTTTTGATAAAATCACATTTAAAAACAATCATACCTAGAAGTTGTCAATGAATGCATGTACACTTATTTTTTTGTGAAAAGATTCAATATTTATATGCATATATGCTAACATTATGCATGAGCAAGAAAAATACATTTCCTTAATCTCTTTTTGAACCTACATGTATTGAAATTTTAGGTCCTAACCCTTAATATGGGGATGGGATGTTACAAATATGCTTCCAATTCCCTTTTGCAATTCTTTTCCCACCTTTTCCTTTTCCCCATAGAAATTGCTTCATCAGCTTTTCCACAAATTTAATAAGTCCTTTGGAGAGGAAGATGTAAGAGCACCAGTAAATTTGCATTGAAATAATTGCTTATTTCAAAAGCTGAAGTTTACCTCCATAGGACAGGGTTCTATTAGTCGAAGACCCCATTCTTTTCTAAATTTTTCTATTAAAGGAAAAGATTCTCGAGATTTTAGTCACCTGGAAAAGATAGGAATGCCCAAATACAAAAGAGAAGGGTCTTGCTTTTTCATCCCAGTAGCTTGTGATAAAGAATCTAAGAGGTAAATAGCACTTTTGGATAGTAAGAAGTAGCTTTTATGAAAATTGATAGTCAATCCAGACAGCTCCTTAAAACTTTGGAGAGTACTCATCAGTGGTGAAACTGAAGGAGTATTTGCCCTACTTAGGAGAATATGATCATTTACAAAACATAAGCTAGTTAGTGAAAGCTTCTTACATTTAGAATGATATTTGAACTTGTAGTCAGTTGAAGTGTTATGTTTTAGCGTACGAGTGAAATCCTCCATACAAATAAGGAATAGGTAAGAGGAAAGAGGATCCCCTTACCTAAGTCCCTTTTTGCCTTTAAACATCTTTGTGGAGCTTCCATTAATCAATAACTCATATGAGGCAGTGGTAATGCATTTTTTGAATCTGTTTGATAAACTTATGGGGAAATTTCATAACCTCCATAGTCTGTAACAAGAATCTCCAATTAACACTATCAAAAGCTTTTTGTAGATCTACTTTTATAATGCAGTTTTGAGGGCTTCTCCTTACGAGTATACCCCTTCAAAAACTCCTGCAATATAAGGATATTATCCCCAATATGTCTACTGCTCATAAATGCACTTTGATTTTCACTAATGAGTAAATGAAGAACAACTTGCAACCCATTTGCCAAAATCTTGGCGATGATCTTATAGAGGAAATTAGTACATGAGATAGATTTGAAATCACTCTAAGTGGTCGGGTTAGAACTCATAGGGACCAAATATAGAAAAGTCTTATTAAGCAAGACACCATTTTGGAAAAACTCCCGAACAACATCTTTAACGAATCTCCCTATGTCATCCTAAGTTTTTTAAAAAATAAAATACCATTCAAGCCATCTCAACATGGGGCCTTAGAGTTATTCATATTAAAAACCACCTTCTTTGTTTCCTGATCCGTCAATTGCAACCGTACCCTTTTTTGTAGAAGCACTCGCTCTTATTAGGTTGGTTTCTATTTTGCCATTTTTTGTAATGTTATCATGTCTAATGATGATCTTACAGCTAGGCTCGTTCCACAAAGCCCAGCAAAGCATCATCAAGAGGATTCATACAAGTTGTTGATTCTCACTCTCTGGATATATCAAGATGTAATCAAGGTAACCAAAGCACGTCACTAATATGGCATTAAATCCAACTAGAGAACTTATAATTGATTTCTTAGAACCTTATAGGTGATTGTTCAATTTAGATGTGTTTAAGTACTTGCATAAATTGCCATTGAGTCTTTATGGGACAATACTTATGAATATTTCACATTGAAAGAGTGAAAAGGTTCTAGGTTTTTCTGTTTATCCTTTACTTTTAGATGGCATGTAGGTTTAAATTACGTTAATTAAGGTTAAGTTATATTATTTAGGTTAAATTAAATTTAATATATATAATTAGAATTAACAAAAAAATTAGTTTAAATTAATTTAAGGTTAATAAATTTGTGTTGATCTCATTATAACCCGTATAACTAATAAAAATAAATAAATTTGTGTCACATCATCACTAACATAGCGTATAAGGAATGGAGATATAAATCTGTTATCATTTCAGTTCATTTTGGTTTAGATTTAATATTTTGCAAACATTAAGATTCATTTTTAACGCTTTAAAATATTAATATCCAACATATATTTTAGTGAAACATTAAAGTTAAAATTACACTTTTTATCATCTGTTTATATAAGTATCTTTTATGCTTAAAATCTATTTTCTTATGGAAATGATAAAAGAAAACCAAATTTAACAAGTAAGGTTGAGACCTTGCTAATGAGATCTAACATAATTTTGTCTATGTGATTTCCATAACATATAGACTTAAGTCAATTGTGTTATGAAACATAATAAGGTTATTGATGCATCATTTATTTTAAGAAGGTTATAACTACATACTAATCTTATCTTTTATTAATAATAATTAATAAATACTTTATATACTTAATCAATCACTTTAATAAATTACCTACACTTATATTCTTTATTAGTGTCTCTAATTTTTCTTTTTACAGGAATGCATGTTTATATAAAACACTTTTTCTATGTGTATTTTAAGGAGAAAATGTATTGATTTCTTTTAATACTTTGTACAAAATAGGGTTATATATATATATATATATATATAGACAGGCATAAGTACATCAACATTAAATAGGAAATTTAATCCCTATAATCAAGTATGTAATTAGGTTATCTAATGAGTTGTAAATTAGGGAGCACTGGATTATTGCCTGGCTTAACTCCTAATTTTGTGATCATAATTAATTGATTTACATATTTCTTTTGAGAAAAGAACATACTTTTTTTATTTCTTGCCACTTCTACTCCCAAAAAATACTTAAAACTCCTAAATATTTCATATGAAATTGATTATAAAGAAAGGAATTTTAAAGAAGAAATGCCTATATAACCATAATGATAGATCCGGGTTGTTTATAGACGATTAAGTGATCATAATTGCCCTTATTCATTCCAAATATTTCCACTACATGATTAAATCTTACAAACCAAGATAAGGACTCTGTTTTAAACCATGCAAGGAATTTCGAAGATAACAGTACTCCTTGTGAGCAATAAATCTAGATGTTTGCTATATATATCCTCTTAGAGGTCACCATGTAAGAAGGCATTTTCATGTTTAACTAATATAAGAGTTATTCATAAGTAGTTACCATAAAAATGAATAGATGAATAACAGTTAGTTTAGCAACATGGGGAAGTATCAAAGTAATCCGTTCTTTAAATTTGAGTATTGCCTCTTTCTATAAGTTGTGCTTTAAGTTAAGCCATTAATCCATCAAATTTAACTTTGACTGCAAACACTCATTTATATTCAATAGCCTTCTTTCCTACAAGTAATTTCACTAAATCCTATGTATCATTAGCATCTAAAACGTTCATCTTCTCTATCATTGCATCATGCTTATCAGGATGGATAAAGCTTCATAAATAGTTTCAAGAGAGTCAAATCAAATGAGGCAACTGTTGGTTTATGCCTTACAACAATCGCTTTGGTTGTAATTTAGTTACAAAATATTTAAAGACATTATTTATCTTATACATATATAGATGTATATGATAAAGTCCATGGGATAATTATACATTACAATTGAAATTATAATGAGATTATAATTGTAAGATTCATATTGCATTTATGTATTATCCCTAAATGTTCCTAGTCATTGCTTTATTAAAACTAGACATTAATAGAACATAAAATGACTAGCACACGTTTTGTTTTTCCTTATGAAGGAAATACTTGATCTCATAGACTAAAGTATGGAGATACTTAAACAGATGCGTGGGTGCTTGTTAGAGAATAAGTTTACTGAACAGACTCGATATGAGATATCCATTTGGAACATTACTTATATGCATGTGAAATTCTCATTGTGATGATTGTATAAAGGATCCTTTGACTTGAGATTATCAAAGTTATCTTGTATAGGAATTTTTATGTTTTGATACTACTTATGACCTATTTAATCATAGGTCAGTCAATCAGTAGTCACTGGATGTAGTACGAACTGTAAAGAGGTAGTTATGTGATCAAAATAGGATTCATCATCCTAAAGTCACCAGAGAGAATGTTCCGTTGTTCTCGATTAGTATTGAATCCGGAAATCCTTAACAAAGGTAAAATGACGTTTTGCAAATAGTTTATAAGTGTTATTAATTGAATTGATAGCTAATGGCATAGAACTAATATGATTGAACTTAAAAAGAGTTGAGATTAATTCCACGCTCCATCTAATCAGAACATTATATGATGAAATGATTGAATTATACAAAAAATCATGTATACAAAAATTAGTCAAAACCACTTTGACATTTCTAAATGTTTGAGTGGTTATAATGTGTTGCTAGACGCCAATCTTAAACTATAATTATAGATTGTTTAATTGAAAAATTAAAGATAAATTAAAAGGAGATTTAATTTATGTAATTCTAATTATGAATTATAATTTTAATTTATAATCATTGTCAATATATTTGGAAACCTAATGGATCTCACATATAAAAAAGGTTGAAAAGAGCAAAGTTATTTTAATCAAGTTAGACTTGATTGTAAAGTTTGAGAAACTTTATGATTAAATATGATATATTTAATAAATAGACTTAAGCTCTAATGGAGCTGGCACTTCTTGTTTAACCTCTCTGTAAGAGTTACAAAGTTCTCTCAGCCTATTCTATGAATACCGTTAGAGGCTAAATATTTGTGCGGCTATGGTGGTTAAAACGGATGAGTTTCAGAAACGATTCAAAGGATACGACAATATAAGGATTAGACTTCAGAATAAGGTACGAATTGTGATTCATGCTTTATTATAATTATGTGTTAATCATTTTATATAATTAAAGAGATCTTAATTTTTAGGAAATCAAATGTTACGAAAAAGTTTTATAAGTATTCCACTATTGTAGGGATCGAATCCCGACCTAATTTCCCTACAATAACAAAAGAGGAAGACAAATAATTATTAAAAACAAAAGAGAAAATATGATAAGTGCAATGAAGTTTACTATTACAAATTGGGAGTTATATATCAAGTCAAAGAAGAGACAAACATTGAACTTGTATTAGGATGATCTTATCTTCTCAAAGAGACAAGGTTGATATGCGATAGTTTTGAATGTATAAAGGCAACATTAGTGGCTTGATAATCAATCTTGTAAACTAAAAATAATCATCTTCCTTCTCATGTATTAAACTAGCAGGAAAGAAAGGATTGTATTTTTAAAAAGTAATATCGACTACATATTTGTTAAGATTTGGATAGTAGTATTGATACCCTTTTTATAAATGAGATTAGTTCGGAAAGACACATTTTAAAGATTTATAATCTAATTTGATAACTTAAGGATGAGCATTATGAAAAAACAAGTATTACCAAAAATTTCGCAATGAAATATGAACAAGGGTTTAGTAAGAAAAAGAAAATTATAAGGAATCTCACCACGAAGAATAAATTAGTGCACATGGTTAATAAAAAATATGTTGTAAAGACAACCAAAACCAAAATAATTTCGGAACGTGTATTTGGAATAATAGTGCTTTGATAGTTTTAAGGAGATGATGATTTTTCCTTTTAATCATACCATTTTGAGATGGTGTGTAAACTAGTAAGGATTAATGAAGGATGTCATTTTGGATCATATAGGTTTAAAACAATGTGAAAAAAAATATTTTTTTGGAATTATCATTTCTAAACTATAGATATAGAAATAAAATGTATTTTTATTTGACTGCAAAGAGTAGTAAAGTGATAAAATAATTTAGAATGAATTTTTATTAATTAAAGCCAAGTCACACAAGAAACTTGTCAACAAAAGTAACAAAATATTAAATCTCGAATTTGGACACAATAGGACATAAACCCCAAACATCATAATGTACTAATTTGAGAGGAAAATTAGTTTATTAACTCAAAAAAGTGAAGATAGATGATTATCTTTGACAAATTGACATGACTTACAATCTACGCAAGATATATTATGAAATTGATTACTTAACTTCTTTAATATAGGTAAAGAGGGATGTCTTATTTGACAATGATTCTTAAAGAAAGTTAAAGACATTGGAACAAGCAATAGGCCTGAGCACTTGGATATTTAGAATGCAGAGATCTCCTAAATAAAATCCTTTGCCAATAATCTTTTTTGCCATTAGATTCTGAAAAAGATTGATGAATTTACTCCTAAATAATAATGTAAAGAAAAATTATAGTAAGTTTAAGATATGGAAACCGAAATTTATTTTAATATTATTTTTAATTTTTAATAAATCTTAATCAAACCTATAAAACCTAATCTAACCTGAATATTATACACTAGTATGCTCTTTGAAATTCAACAGGATGTAATTTCGCAAAATTTATGATTCAATTGCGATTGAATCTAACACAATCAAAAATAGAAAATTAAACACAAAATAAAGAAATCAACACCCGAGTTGATAACGCAGTTCGACACACCTTGTTTAAGTGTACGAGGCCCTCACCTAGCTTAAACAACTTTTACTTGTGATACAACAATAGTTTTACTCAAGACATTACAGAGCTGACTCACCCTACCCTTGACACTATCCCCCATTCTCACTACCCGTGAAAGTAAATCACACCCAATAGTACAACCGCCTCGTATTAACCTCAACAGAGGATTTTCTAAACAATATTTGATAATAAAGGATGAAAATAAAATAACTCAAGTGATTGAAATAACAATGAACATAAACAAAGACATTTGAGAAAGAAAACAACTTCGCTAACAATGTAGCTTCGTCAATGAAAGAATGAGAAGTTGTCCATCAAAATAATATACTGTGAAGCTTCAATATTGTCACTAGAACATCCCATGCACGACAGCCACAAAACGTCTCAAATCAACAAATGTTTCATCACTGAAACATCATACATGAAGAGCTGTAAAAACACCAAGGTTGCTGGAAGTTTTTTGCATGAAAATCACTATTATCGACAACCCAAAAAATCCCTCACAATAGACAGAAAATGCATCTTCCCCAATTTGGAAAACTCCTTGAAAATCAACTTGCAAAAATTACTCTCAATAGTTATTCAAAACAGAAGAAAACACAGTTGCTAAATTCACACACTTAACCATCAAAACAACCCTCAATTGTCATTTAAAAACTGGAGAATACACAGCTACTAAAATCACAACCTCAATGAAAAAAAAGTTCAAAAATAGTCTTTCCAAAAAGCAAACAAGACGTAGCTACAAAGTTGGATGATGATAACATGAAATCAACTGAAAAATAATATCCAAGATAACCCTAAAATTTTAGCTTCCAAGTCACACACTACCTATCGTTAATTCACCCAAAAATCACCACATTAGCCAAAAAATCACATAAAACACAACAAGACTACATCTGCAAAATAGTCAGTGATATCTCCAAAAATCAAGTTACATCAGATAGTCATTATCCCTAATATGGGCTTCCAAACATAGCAACAAAAATTACCAAAAATTTGCACACTATCTTTATTTAGATATGATGATTTTATCCCAAATAATAAATCCTATCTTCAATAGGATTTTATCCTTCATGTAATTTTATCTTCAAGAGTCCCAAACAAGGTAAACTTCTAAATACATCCAACTATGTCCAATTAAATATAATGCTCAAAATTAATTTATAAGGTATCTTAACATATACCTTAACAATGATGAAATATGACATAGCATGTTGTAACACTACTCAAAATAACTAAACCTACAACGATAGTAGTGATGAGTCTAGGTTGATCTCATAGAGATGTTCAGTTAGGTTTTATTATGAAAAGAATTGGTGTTTAGGTTATAAGGGGTTTTGTTGGTTTTCAAATAAGAAAATAAAACTAAATTAAAGTAAAAAACAAATTAAAGAAAACATTAAAAATGATGAAAAGTGATGAATGCATTAGGGACCTGGTCATCGGTTCAATCTCGGCCTACACGTAATTAAACATACCCAATTGAAATTTTATTCTCATACCTCTTCTTGCAACTATTAATCATAGGTTAACAATAAGATCTGCTAACCCCGATTTTCTCTTAGGTCGTGTTTAATTAAGAACAGCTAGTTAATTAAACCTAGCTATTGAACAACCTATAATAAGCTCTCTAGATTTAATTGGACAGTCTCATTACAAGTTAGGAAAATAGATTAATCAAGGCAACAACTACACAAGCTTAGGTCATTTAACCTAGATTATGTTATCCCTAATGGTTAAAAACCATTAGCTACCAAAAATGAATTAGAAATACAATAATTACGTATTGCATTCGATTATAGCAATGAGTTCATACATAAAAACAATCGAATAGAGTATTTGATCATTCTTACACAGTAACCAATTCAATACTATCTCTCTCTCTCTCTTTGTGTTTCTCTTCACCTTTTGGAATTTTTGTCTGCCATTCTTAATCAAACCTATGTTGTTTCCATTTTTATATCCTAAAATAGGTTTCCTGTATTATACACGGTCACATACACAGCCACGTAAGTGGCCATCTCTCTTTCAGCATCACTTGAGTGACAAATGTGTTATAAAGAGCGATACAATTGTCACACTTGGCTATGTATGTCATAGGAAAGAGTGCGTACATGTCTGTGTATGTCTTTTCTCTTTATGCTTCCTTTACACAATTCCAGAGACTTACATGGTTGATCCACACAATCATGTAAGTTAAAGACATGGGCATGTAGCACCCTACATGATTATGTCTCCCCTAGAAGAGGTTCATCTAATTGTCATTCTTCTTGTCTTCACTCATTTTTTATTCATTTGAACCATAAAAAGCATCAACGGTCTCTAAAGTCTATACTCAACAATCTCCCCCTCTAGCCTAATTATAAGGAAGACATGTTATGCTTCAACAACTACTTAAGAGAAATCCCGACAAGCTTACTACAAAGATTATACTTGCTTCTAAAAATTGCTCTAGTCAACGTATCAACATCATTTAAGTTCGTATAAATCTTATTCAATATCAATTATTTCTCCTCAATCATAAACCTCAACCAATGATATTTGAAATTTATGTGCTTTGTGTGAGAATAATACATAGTATTTTTGCTCAAGTCAATAACACTTTGACTATCACAAAATAATATAGTCTTCTTGCTTTGCATCTAACTTTTGATAGAATCTTTTCAACTAAAGCATATCCGTACTATCTTCCACTACAATTACGTACTTTGCTTCAAGTTTAGTTAAAGCCATACTTTTTAAGCTTGGATTGCCTGAAATGTCTTAACCTGTAAACTTAAATAGAAAACTTGAAGTAGTTTTTCTTCCATTAAGATCTCCAACCATATTTGCATCCATATAACATTCTAGAATTTGGTCACCATTACCAAAACATAATCTCCACTTTGGAGTACCTCTCAAGTATCTCAAAATCTACTTCACTACTTTTTAGTGAACCCATTCCTGGGTTAGATAAGAATCTGCTCACTAATTTAACAACATGTGCAGTATCTGACCTTATACACACTATAGCATACATCAGATACCTTACTATAGAATAGTATGGAATAATAGACATATTGTATTTCTACTTTTATGTTGAGGGGCATACATGATTACTTGAAGTGAGGTACCAGTGGGATGCTAACTAGCTTAAAATGTTTCATATGGAACCTTTCTTGCACCTGTTTGATAGTTGTAGATTGCATCGTGTTTTTGTGGATAGTTTAGTTTGTATTCAGTTGTTAATTTGATTATTTAGTGCGTGTTTAGGTTAGAATTGTGTTAATTAGTAAATACTTATGTTTTAAGCATTTTATGGGTTAAAACATGGATTTGAGCCTCAATTTTATATAATTGAGGTGCCTTGATGAGTTTGTTAGTGTTTGCCAACAGGCTATAATCGTGATAGAAGCAAATGCAAGGATCCACAATTGTGACAAAAGGCCAGCCACAATCATGCCACGATAGGCTGCGATTGTGGCCTGCATATGGATAGACATATAGATGCTTCCAATTTTAAGTTTTCAATGGAATTTTTAGACCTTTCAGACTCGAAAATGACCCTAAAGCTACCCTAATTAGAAAAACTATACATAGGAAAGAGAAGTAACCCTAAAGGGAGTTTCACCTATGCCACTTTTGGAAAACTCTAAAGGAGAGAGAAAGAACAAAAAAGAGGAAGAGGAAGAGAAGAAGCAAGCTTCCAACGCTGCTGACTTCCCGAATAGTGGGCCTCTCGACACTGCTGCCGTCCAGATTATCTTATCCAAATTCTTCTTTTTTCCATTTCCATTTTTGTTCATTCAATATATAAGATTGAAATGGATTGCATGATGATGGATTTTGGATTGTTGATGATGTTCTAACTCTTCCTTCGGGATTTTACCTGCATTTAATGTTAATATAGTCGTTTTTATATTTTATTGATTGGATGTTGTAATTAATTGCATTACTTGCATATTTTGGTAATAAACCGAGAGGGTGAACTAAATAAAAAATGATTAGATTGGTTTAATGAGAGTTAGGTGATCTGAAAAACCACGTGATTAATCATATCGATTATTGTGTCGAGAGAGATCCCATATGAGACTAGGTAGCTTATTACAAGGCTTAAGATCTAATTAAGGTTGTGTGACTTTTGTTAATTAAGAGATTGTAATTTCCATAATTCAATTAGGGTTTATGATTTAAAGTTTAATAGTTATAATTCGAGAAAGAGTTATCAACTCTACGATAGTCTATAATCGACACCCCATTAACACATAAATGACTAGTTTAGCATTAATGATAGGGCAAATCCCCTTTCTTATAACTTGGTAGTTTCTTTTGACTAATTTCCATTGTGACTTTTTGTGTTGCTCAATTTTAATTTCTTTTCGTGTTAAATTTCTGAATTAATTTCTTGAAATCAAATTCTCATATTTACTTTCTATTGTATCTTTATTTTCACTTTATTAATTTTTTCTGAACCTTAGATAATATAGGACTAGATTAGTTTACCCTCCTCACGGGATCAACCCTTCACTTACTACAAATCATAATCCATGCACTTGTGGTATTTGAAGGCTATAAATTGTAAACTTGCAAATCGTTATGAACAAGTTTTTGGTGTCATTGTCGGGGAGGCATAGGATTAGTTTAGAAAGGCATTTTTACCCCTCTTGTTTTCATGTACTTGCATGAACACAAGAACTACGAGAAGACAAGTCAAATTGTTACAAATTTGACACTTGATATCGCTCGTTTGGAACAAGCTATCCGAAAAGCCAAACTCTAGGAAGAAGCAGTTAAGGAACCAATGGCAGAAGAATATAGTCAAGAGTTCAGTTAGGAAGCGAACCAAGGGCATAAGCTAAGAACTCTCATAGATTTTATGAGGCCGGACTTCAATGCAGCAAGTCAAGGTGTGGCTAGGTCACCAGTTCAAGCTTCCTTTTTTGAAATTAAACCAACCCTTTTAAACATGCTACAAAGAATGTGCAATTTTATGGACTGATGAATGAGGACCCCAATAGACATATCATGAACTTTCTTAAGATATGTGATACCTTCCGATATCATCAGATGTTGAAAGATGCAGTTAGGATGAGGCTTTTCCCTTTTACTTTAAAAGATAAAGCAAAAGCTTGGTATCACTCTCTTAACCCCTCCAATGTCACTCCATGGGAGCAATTAGTACGTGCCTTCTTAGACAAATATTTTGCCCTCACTAAAATGACCAAGATATTCAAGGAAATTACAAACTTCCAATAGAGTGATGGGGAATCGATCTATAAAGCGTGGGAGAGATACAAGGAATTGCAGAGGAGGTGCCCACTTCATAACCTACCAAAGGAGTTCTTCCTGTAAACATTTTACAATGAAGTAAACCCACCCACGAGAGGCACTATTGATTCAGCCTCAGGAGGATCTTTAATGAGAAAGGCGGTGGATGAAGTTGAGGACTTGTTAAAGAAGATAGCAAGTAGAAGTTGGCTATGGACAAATGAGGGAAGTAGACAACCTGTAACTATCTAAGAATAAAAAGGAACTATAACTATCGATCAAATGATCAAAATGCAACCCAAAATTGACAGCTTAACTCGACAGTTAAACAACATGAAAGCATTATCTTTAGCTCATGTGAAAGCTTTAATGCAAAACGTGTGGGCAAATGGACCATAACACCATTGATTGTTTCCTAATGAAGGATGATAGAGTAGAACAAGTAAACTAAATAAGGGCATAATATGGTCAAGGAGGGGGCAACAACCCCTCTCTAACACATACAACCCTAAATGGAAACATCACCCTAACTTTTCATGGTCTAACAATGCAGGAGGCCAGTTTAGACCTCAACGACCACCTAGTTTCCAACAAGAGAAACTGAATAAAATGAAATCCAAATTTAACAAGATTCTGGACAAGATTGGAGGCATGGGGGAAGCTCATAAGAGGCTTAAAGGAAAGTTAGAGCAAGTCACAAAGAATCACGCTTCTTTACACAATCTAGAAGTCCAAGTAGGCTAACTGGAAAAATCGCTATTAACCCAAAATGTGGGAACCCTTCCAAGCTTACTAAGACAAAAGCAAAGGAATAGATGATACTAGAATAATAAAGACAAGCTTGATCAAATGAGAGAAAATAGAGAGAAGGAAAGGGAAAAATATGAAAAAATTTCCTTTAAAGTGAAATTGAATTTAAGTCAAACAAAGAGCATCGATATGAAATTCCTTACCTTATTTTGGCACAGTGAAAGTTAATTCCAATCAGGGACAAAGGAAAATTTGAAGGCCAGAAGAAGAAGGAAAATTCCCTGATGGCCAAATATAATATGCCTGAAATGAAAAGGTACCAACCTCTGATTCCATATCTGATTAAGGCAATGAGGAAGTCCAAAGACACTGAACTAAATGATGTTTTGAACATGATAGAACAATTCAAGACACGGCTCATACTAATGGAATCCATCAAAGAGAAGGTAGAAAAGGAACTAGTAGAGGAAAGAAACCCCACTATAGCACAGAAGGAGGATCTAGGGGATTTTTACATCCCCTTTATTATTAGTGGTGTTAAAATAGATAAGGCTTTTGCTAATTTGGGGGAGAGCATAAATATG